>PVHP010003686.1:0-75336 GCA_004024765.1 Zapus hudsonius
TATGTATATAAATATGGAAATATTCACAAATCAAATTATATTTTACTGATATATTTCAGTTGTATATACAATTGACTATGTGCACCTACGCAAAATGAACTGAAGACCTTGTATATTCATCTGGAAGATTCTTGAAAGAAATTTTTTGTATGAAGTGGCTGAGTTTTCAACTGAATGAATTAGGGTTAGAATTAAAAATGGCATTTCATCATAAGTAACATTTCCACATTTGACCCTCCTGATAATCCTTTGAGAAGGTAAGCTCTTCATGTACATCTGTTTTATACTTTCCTTGTATAATTTTCACTTTATAAATTTTAAAGATGAATACTTTTAAACAAGGTCACATTATATAAATAATTGGGAAATTCTTTTCTTAAGACTGTAAAATATATTGAACCTGTTGGTTCTCTTCCTTGCCGATATGGCTAAAACCAGTTATCATATATAGATGATTTTAGCGTTGCCTGTGATTGTTTAGCATTTTTGAGCCTCGTTCACACACACACATACACACACACTCACACATGCACAAAGCAATAGGATATATTAGTATTTGTAGACAGATGCAGAGTGTAGAATGAGTATACTATGAATTTCGTGCAGGAAAAAAAATGTCTACTCCTACCCATGTTGATCTCATAGAGAAATCAAGCATGCTAGAGCCAGAGACTTTATTAAAATTCAAAGTCAGATATTTAATCTTTCTTTCCTTGAATTCACCATTTCACCAATAAAATAGCAGCACTAACCCTGACATGTACTCTTAGTGAGGCAACATTCCAGAACACCAGCATTCTTTGTATTATTTCCCTCAGTCAACCTCACCACAGGCATCGTTTTATTGCTGTCCACATTTATAAAACATGAATTAAAGTTGGAATCACAACACTTTGAACATCATATAACATATATAAGCATTCATAAATAGCCAAAGGATTTCTCACAGATCTTTCTCTTTTATTTATTTCAAGTACCAAATCACTTGAAATTTTGAAATTTAAAAAATTAACAATAATTTGACTCATGATGTACCAAGTAGTTAATACAATATAAAATTGTTTGAAACACCGTTTTTTTTTCTAATAATTGCAGATTTGTATCAATATATTTCCCTGTCACCTTCTCCTTGTGAATCATGCAAAACCAGAGCTTTGTAACTGAATTCATTCTTCTGGGACTTTCACAGAATCCAAACTTACAGAAAATCATATTTGTTGTATTTTTGTTTGTGTACATTGCAACTCTCGGGGGCAACATGGCAATTGTGGTGACCATCATCTGCAGCCCTGCACTGCTGGGCTCCCCCATGTACTTCTTCTTGGTATTCCTGTCCTTCCTGGATGCCTGCTTTTCTTCTGTCATCACACCGAAGATGATCATGGACTCTCTCTCTGAGAAGAAGACCATCTACTTTGAATGCTGCATGACACAGCTTTTTGGTGTACACTTCTTTTCTGCAGTGGAGGTAATTGTCCTGGCAGCCATGGCCTATGACCGCTATGTGGCCATTTGCAAACCCTTGCACTACTCCTCCATCATGAATGGGAGGCTCTGTGGCTCTCTGATGGGGGTCGCCTGGGCAGGGGGCTTTCTTCATGGCATAATACAAATCATCTTCACATTGCAGCTGCCCTTCTGTGGACCCAATGTCATCGATCACTTCATGTGTGACTTGTTCCCATTGCTGGAGCTTGCCTGCATGGACACTCACATCTTTGGACTTTTTGTGTTTGCCAACAGCGGGTCTATCTGCATCATAATCTTCGCCTTGTTGCTTGTCTCCTATGCAGTCATCTTGTTCTCTCTGAGACACCATAGTTCGGAAGGGCGGTGGAAGGCTCTGTCCACCTGTGGCTCCCACATTGCTGTGGTGGTTTTGTTCTTTGTCCCAGGCATATTTATATATGCACGACCTACATCTGCAGCCTCTTTTGAGAAAAAGATGGCAGTATTTAATACTATCCTGACACCGTTATTCAATCCCATGATCTATACCTTCAGGAATAAGGAAATGAAAAATGCCATAAGGAAAGTGTGGCTGAAATTTGTGATGAGGTCTGATAAATCTTAAAATATTATAGTTACAAAATTTACTATAAAAATAAAGAAGTCAATATTTACTTAGGACTTTTGTGATTTATCCCATCTGGTGAATAGATGAGATGATTCTAGAGTGAAAGCATGATTGAGAGTGGGTAAGAAAATCATGTTGTTATTAAACATCACAATTTCACTATGAGTTGACTGCTTAATATTATCATAAAAAAATTGAAGCAAATTCAATTTTATACTCATGAATCTAATGAAATGTTGGGAAAAATATCACCTTTACAAAGTGTTCTATTCATTTCTTTCATAAAATATTTATTTAGATATAAATATAAGCTATAATTTTTTAAAAAAATATTTTATTTATTCATTTTCAAGCTGAGAAATACAGAGATAGAAAGAGATAGGGAGAGAGCACTAGGGCCACCACCTTGTGTGTCTGGCATATGTGGGTACTGGGGAATTGAACCCGGGGCCTTAGGCACTGGAGGCAAGTTCCTTAACCTCTGAGCAATCTCTCCAGCCCCCAAAATTATAAATTTTCAGAAGGTGTTTTGTCCTAGTTAAAATAAACTCTATCTAACATTGTGAGCTATCACAGTCCAGATATACAAAGAAAAGCACAGGTAGAACATGAATTGGAAGTTGACTATTTTTAAGGTAAGTCTTTAATTTCTGGCATAGAATTTGAGTTAACACTTGACGTTATTGTCAGATAAAAATAAGATTAGCCCAAACTTTTTATCTGAATTAGTTTCTTTGGGTCATTTGAGTATCCCATTCCAATCAGTTATGGTGTCAGATTCCCTAGAGAAACACCTAGGGACATCTCTTATTCTCATACAAAGGCATTGCTCAGATGTAACTTCACTGATAAAACCAGGCTCAAGACCGTCGTAGCAAACTAGGTTTTCATGCCCCTAACAAAAGGAGTAGAGCCCTAGAAACAATAGTAAAGAGTTTTTAGTCCAGTTTTCATGGTGATATGAATATTATTGCCTTTGTGTATGCAAGTGAAAATAATGATGTTCATATAATTATCAGGAGATGAGAGAGAGAGAGAGAGAGAGAGAGAGAGAGAGAGAGAGAGAGAGAGAGAGAGAGAGAGAGAGAGAGAGAGAAGACATGTACTACCAGGGCCTCTTGCCACTAAAAACAAATTCCAGATGAATGTGTCACTTTGTGTATGCTGCTTCACGTGAATACTGGGGAATTGAACCCTGGCCATCACTGTTTGCAATCAGGCATGATTCACCAGCGAGCCATATCTCCAGCCCTGTAGTTATGTTTGTCTCAAGTTGTCCAGTGGCAACTGTGGGAAACTTATTTAGGGTAACATACTCCCTCCCACCAATAAACCAACATTACTAGAAGGCCAGTTTAATTTTATGGTCCAAAAACCCTAAATAATAGTTTATTTCTCCGAAAATTTATATGCCAGTTCTAATGTATCTGAGCATGAAGCAATTACATGAGGCTTCCTAGGGGAGGACCATTAAAAGAAGGGTTGACATTTAGAGTAATTTAATTGAATTTAGCTATTTTAAAAAAATTACTGTCCATAATGAGTTACATTGTTTAGTGGGCCAACAATGAGTTGTTATCACCAATTCCTCATTGCCCCCCTTCCCCATCCCCAGTAAGCTGGATATCCTCCTTCGTGGGCCGTCTGGATCAGTCTCTGTGGTAGGGGACCATAGATAGCCTAGTTTCAGCTGGGTTCTCCTGACCCAAGTGTGTTGTTACTGAGTGGTGCCATGCCTCTGATATTCTCCCCCACCATGGCTCTCACAATCTTTCCGCCCCCTCTTCCGATCAGTTCCCTGAGTTGTGGTGGGTGAGTATTAAGGATGCTTTAATGTTTTAAGCTTAGGGGTTTTTATGTCAAGAATCATTGGTTTCTGTCTCACTGGCTTATCCTGAGTTGATTGAATGGCTGTGGCTGTGGGTCCCTGGTTCATCCCTTCATTCTCTGCAGGGTTCCATATGGATCCTCCTTGATATGATTGTGGTGGCTCATCTCTTACCAGGATCTCAGCTTTCTGCCTGCAGTCGGTCTTCAGGATCTGTTGTGATCTCACCATTGTCCTTTCTGATTTTGTTGATTTGGGCTTTCTCATTTCTTCATTTGATTAGATTGGCCAGGGGTTTGTCAATCTTATTAACTTTTTCAAAGAACCAACTCTTTGATTTATCTATTTATTTAATCATTTTCTTTATTTCCAATTCATTAATCTCATCTCTGATTTTAATTATTTCCTTTCATTTTGCCCTCCTCAGGTTAGCTTTTTCTATAGGTGCCAATGATCTTAGGTGGGTGGATAGGCAATTGATTTGAGACCTCTCTGACTTTGATATGAAGGCATTTAGTGCAATGAACTTTCCCCTCAGGAATGCCTTCATTATGTCCCACAAGTTCTGATAAGATGTGTTATCGTCATCATTTATTACTAGGAAATTCTGAATTTCTTGTTTTATTTCTTGGCTGACCCAATCATTTTTAGGAGCGAATTATTATATATATTATTATATACTTTGTGTATTTTCTGGATCCTGTTCCATTGTTAATTTCTACCTTTAATGCCCTATGGTCTGATATGATTCTAGGAAGTACATCAATCTTCCTGAATTTGTTTAGGGAAGATTTGTGTCCTAAGATGTGATCAATTTTAGAAAAAGTCCTATGTGGTACTGAGAAGAATATATATATTCTGTGTCTTTGGGGTAGAATGTTCTGTAAATATCTGTCATCACCATCTGGTCAATGGTCTTATTAAGCTCCGTTATGTCCCTGCTGATCTTCTGCTTGGTTGATCTGTCTAAAGCTGATAGAGGTGTATTAAAGTCTCCTACTATGATGGAATTAGAGTCTATTTCTGCTTTATTTTTGAGTAGGGTTTCCTTTATGAACTGTGTTGCACCCAAATTTGGTGCATATATGTTAATGATGGTGATATCTTCCTGCTGGATCATTCCTTTGATTAGTAAGAAGTGACCATCATTATCCTTCTTAATTAATTTTGGTGTAAAATCTATTTTGTCAGAGATTAATGTAGCCACACCTGCTTGCTTTTTACTTCCATATGCCTGATAAACTATTTTCCATCCTTTTACTCTAAGAAGATTGCTGTCTTTAGAGGTAAAGTGTGTTTCTTGAAGGCAGCAGATGGAAGGGTCCATTTTTCTGATCTACCCTGCAAGTCTGTGTCTTTTTATTGGGGAGTTAAGTCCATTTATATTCAGTGATATAACTGTGAGGTTTGCTTTAAGCCCTGTGATGATGAAGGGTTAATGGGGGTTGTTCTCTGTGCTGCTGTTATTAGCACATTGACTGTGATTCTCCTGTCTAATCTCTGGTACTCTTCTGAGATAGATTTCTTGTTTCTTCTGTGTGGGATATCTCTTTCAGGAGCTTCTGAAATTTTGGCTTTGTCTTCAAATAGTCGTAGAGCTGTTTTACTTCATGGAACACTTTCACTTCTCCATCTATTATGAGGGATATCTTTGCTGGGTATAGTAGTCTAGGTTGAAAGCCATACTTCATTATGTCCTGAAAAGCATTATTCCAAGCCCTTCTGGCTTTCATGGTTTCTAATGAGAAGCCTGAGGTAAGTCTGATGGCTTTTCCTTTATAAGTTATGGTTTGCTTTTCTCTAGCAGCTTTGAGTATTTCTGATTTCTGTGTTAGGCATCTTAATTAAAATGTGTCATGGAGAGTTCCTTTCATTTCCTGTCTGTTTGGAGTCCTCTGGGCCCCTTGAAAATTGAGTCGGCTTTCTCTTTTTAGATAGGGAACATTTTCTTGAATAATTCTGTTATAGATATTTCCTATGCCCTTACCATGGGCTTCTTCTTCTCCCTCTGAGATCCCCATGATTCTAATATTGGGCCTCTTTATGGTATCCCATATATCCCTCAAATTTTGCTCACTTTATTTCTTGAATTTATTGAAACCTATGACATCCTTATTAATTCCTTCTGACTTGTCCTCAATGTCTGAGAGTCTGTCCTCCAGATTGTCAATTCTGGGAATGACTGATTCAAGGGAGGTTTTTACCAACTCCATTTCATTTTTGGTTTCTGCTATAATTTTTTTATAGTCTCCAATTCTTTGGTGAGATCACACATTTTAATTATCTTCCAATGGCTGTTTTCTTTTTTGCTGTTTTTTGGAACATGTCCAATGAAAAAATTGGGCGTGTGAGAATATGAGAAGCATCTTTCTCAAGTACAATGGCTGAGACTTCCAAAGCTCCCTAACCCTCAACTACCTTTTGTCCTTCCATTATCACAAAAATATTTCTGATTTTATTTTCCCTGTAGGCCTATATTTTAAAGAAATTTATCAACTAACTCTACAATTACATGATATGGTTCCATGTTGTGAAGAAAGCTTTGTTACTAGAAATGTAGGAAGATTGGAGACATTGTTCTACTAGGAATCAGAATATGTCTTCAAATTCTGTTTTGATTATGTCAGAGTCAATATTAAAAGTTTCGTGAACAGCAGAAATTATGAGAAATTAAATCATCTGTCTTTGAAAACATAAATGATGAAAATGGCATGTTGTTATGGTTTGATCCAGGTGTCCCCCACAAACAAATGAATGTGTTCTAAATGATCAATCCTCAGCTGATGGCAGTTAGGGAATTACAACCTCGCTAGAGTTGTGTTGTCGGGGGTGGGCTTATGGGGGTTATAAGCCAGCTTCCCCTTGCCAGTATTTGGCACACCTTCCTGCTGCTGTTTGCAGTGCTGTGGCAGAGGTGATGTCCAGCCCTCTGCTCATGACACTGTTTTCCCTGCCAGGATGGAGTCTCCCCTCGAGTTCGTAAGCCAAATAAACCCATTCCTCCACAAGCGGCTTTTGTTTGGGTTCTTTCTGCGTAGCAACTAAGAAGCTGACCGCAACACATGTTAAAGCAATGGAAAATTATGGAATATTTGATTCATTCTAGCATGGCTAATTGTGGTCCCAAACCCACTCATGCTTCTATTTCCTTCATGATGACTTGCTCTGCCTCATTTTTTTTTATGATTTACACTTAAGAAATCACCCTAAAGTTTACAAGGGTACAAAAAGCATTTTCAATATTCTATTTCCTAATTTTTTTTCATAACATTGTTTATGCTATTCCACTTTGATTTTTGTTATAGACAGCAGTAATAGAAAAGTAAGCCTAATATGGCACAGAATAAAGTCAAGGATGCTAAAATGAGTTCGAACTGGGACCAGAGGCTGCATTTGTCAGATGCTGCCTTTTTCACAGATATTCAATAAATTCCATGGTGATGTACGGTGTATTCTATGTCAGGTGGGTCTTCAGTGTCAGGACACATATTTAAAATTTGACTTAAAGGAAAAAAAAGGCATCATATCTGAAATTCATACACTCTTGAATTGATGGTTGTTCTGGGCACCATTATTGCTAAATTTTCTTTAAAAACCTTCATATTTTAATTCTGTATATATGAAATAAATGAAATACAATGGTTAAAATTAAAAACTATATAAACTTATACACTGTTTAGTATAGTCCCTCTCTTCAAGGATATAAGGAGCCACTTGCAAGATTTCACTCAAGCTACAGTCTCAATACTGTGCACTATATTAAAGAAATGTGAACATCAGCTCTCAGATAAAATGAAAGAGAAATTTCCTTAATCCTCTAGAAAATGTGTTTTTAGTTTTAAAGTAATGATTCAAGCCAGGTAGGGTTGTTCATGTTGGTAGCTTTTGTAATTGAGGCCTGAGGCAGGAGGATTGCAGAGATTCCCAGGCTAGTTCATACTAAAGAATGAATCTCTTTATCAATAGTTATGAATTTTCAAAATCAATATTCTTAGAAGAAAGGAATGCATTTCAATTAATATTTATCTCTACAGTTAGCCCTGTAGTTAAAATCCATGAGAAAGAAATAGTGGGAAATGTGGGCAGTGGGACACAGGGAAGCACACTTCCCCAGGACAGTGTTCAAGGCAAGAGCTCGGTGACCACAGTTTTTACTCTAAGAATCCCTGAGCAACGTCAAGGACAGCTATAGAGTATTCAAAATTAAGGTTATTCAGGGAAAGAAAGATCATGGAACATTTCTGCAATACATAGATAGAATAAGTTATAAGACTGAATATCTAAAAATATTTGGAGGTAGGAGAGCTTTGGGTCTATGTTCTGCTCATTTGGGGAAAGTTTATGACTTTGTAAGTGCTACTGTAAGACGCAGAGCTAGGCTTCTGAGTCCATCTTTGCTAAAAAATGACCTGCTAACCTCACATCCCTTTGTGAAAATTTAGATAAAATGAAATTGGTTGCTGTAGGTTTTGATATTGATGTTGAAGTATGTTGACCACAATATCAAGATAAATATTACAAATAAAAATATTTTGTTTTCTTCTCTAAGATAAGTTAAATGCAAATTGCCTATAAATGTCTATTTTAGTTTTCTATTTTTCTCACTTATGCTGTAAAGATGATTCATCTTTGATTTCTTTGTCATTCACATTTTATTTTTCCTATAATAAGATAGCAATTGTAATAGCTTGTTTATATAGTCGTCCACAGTATTGAATGTTTTAGCTCTTTCTCAGCTTTCATGTTGACACTGCATCATAATCTGATGTGGGACCTTGCTGAGAGGAATGGAGGACACAGGGTTTAAGGAAAGTTGAGACTAGCCTGGAACCCAGATAATCTCATCCTGAGACTGGCAGGAGTTCAACTATTTCCCTCCCCAACCTCCAGCCACCTGACTGGACCCAGCAAGCCCTGATAAATCCAAGCAGGACAAGTCCTGAGTTTACTGGAGTTCACATAATTCAGCTATAAGGTAATAGCAGTCTGAAGCAATGAGAAAGTCCTTCCAGCTTATCTACGCTGCTGGCCCCTGCCAATCCTCTTTTGATCTATGTCAACAAAGTTGCCCCTACATACCAATGAGATTTCCACAGGCCACCCTGTCTCCGCCAATCCCCTTGCTGCTTATCCCCCTGCCTCTTCTTCTCCTGCCTGCATAAAAACATCTTCCCCAACCTAATACATGAGATGTTCACTGAAACGGTCTCCTGAGAGTTCTTTCTCTCGTGTGCTCACGGCTGTCCCAAAACTCTGTCGCCCCAGGTCTGAGGATGAACAGAGGTATTGATGAGCAGTGACCACCTCAAGTAATCCATGGACCCACAATTTCCCCTTGAGATTTTAAGCGAAAAATCAAGCCTTTTCTTACACAAGCTACTTAAGAAAGGAAAAGATAACTGCGATATCCACAACATTAGAGATAACATGCAATTTTTTTTTTTAATGAGACTGGCTCTTTCACTTATTTTCAGTTCTATTTATTTTTTATAAAAACACAATTTATATTTTTCCCCTCTCTCTCTAAATATATATATATATATATATATATATATATATATGTGTGTGTGTGTGTGTGTGTGTGTGTGTGTGTGTGTGTGTGTCATATTTTTTATTCATTTTTATTGGCTTGTTCTTCTGCCCTAGGCTGGTTCCAAAATTTGTTTAGTGTGAATAATTTGTGCAATAATAAGTATGGATGTGGCCATATCTTTGTAGTAAGCTGACATTGTATATTTTATAATGTGTTATATAATTTAGGTATATACCCAGCAAGAGTAGGACTAAATTCTATAGAAGTTCTGATATAAATTTTTAGCTACTTCCTTTGTGAATTTTACAGTGGTTGAACTAAGTTTTATCCCTCCATTAAGGAATATAGTTTTCTTCCCCAACTCCCATCCCCTAAAAACTTAATAGAGTATTTTATTGCTTACCTGATTGTAGCTATTATTCCTGAAGCAAGATAGACTATTGAAGCAGTTTTGATTGGAAGTTCCTTAATGGTTGAATATCTTTTCATCATTTATTAACATTTTCTTCATTTGAACCATATGTTAGTTTCAATTGCTCAGCTATTGATCAGATTAAATTCACTAATTTTCTCTTCTTGTAATATCAAATTTTAGGTCTAACATTAAAACCTTTGATCTATTTTGATTTCATTTTTGTACTGGGCAAAAGATAAGGGTCTACGTCCATTGTTCACATGTTGATATCTAATCAGAACCACTTGTTGAGGAGGCTGATTTCTTTCAATGTCTGTTTTTACTACTTTTATCAAGAAACAAATAGTCTGACCTGTTTGTTCTCACTTCCAGTTCTTCTATGTTATTCCCCTGGGCTATACACCCGCTTATGTGACAGGACCATGCTTTTTCTCCGCACGTCTCTGTAGTATAGAGTGAAGTCAGGTACAGTTCATCTTTTTTCCCTTGGTTGCCTTCACTCTTCTGTGTCTTTTTTATTTCTATGAGTTATAATTTTTTTTCTATTAAGAATGCTATTGGTATATTGATGAGAATTGAATTCAATTTTCAGATCACCTTTAGTGATCCGGCCATACTAACATGGCTTATGCATAGGAGATGTATATCAATCTTTCAGTCCTTCGACAATTTCCTTCTCATGTTACTTATGGTTTTCATTGTAGAGAACGTCAACATCTTCAATTAAATTTATGGTGCATTTTATTTTTGAAGCTATTTTGAATGAGGTTTTTTCTGATTTGTTTCAATGAGTTCATTGCTACATAGGTAAGCTGCTGATTTTTGTATGCTGATTTTGTGCTCCGCTACTTTGCTGAAGTTGTTTATGAATTATAAAAGTTTTACTGTAGAATCCTTTGGATCCTTTACTCATCAGATGGTTTATATAAGGTACAAAAATATAATATTTTCACTCATTTCTATTTTATTGGTATGCCTATTATTTCTTTCTCTTGTCATTGTTTTGACTAAAGTTTCAAATACAATTAAGTTAGAAATGTGATGATGATAACCTTGTATTATTCTTGAAAATAGAGAAAATGTTTTCCATTTCCTCTATTCAATGTAATGGTGACTATAATGCTTATAAGCGACAGAATATATCTGCTGTGACAGAATCATGGGTGTGATGTTTATGTTTTTTTGTCAACTTGACCTTTTTGATCATCTTGTATGAGTTTTTGAGGTTGTTTAGAGTTAGGCAGCCCTCTCAGTAGAGGGCAGGATACAAAGAAGCTTAGGGAAGCTTAGAAATGAACATCCCTTCCTGGGAGAGCAGTGCAGGAAGGAAACTACAGAGACTCAGAAAGCCAATAAGTCTGGCATAGGGTTTTAAGGCCCTGTAATAAGGCTATATAAAGTGGAAAGTAATCTCTCTATGCCTCTGGCTCTCTGGCTGCTGCTTGTCATTCATCTCTTCATCTGCATTGGAACAAGTTTCCTCAGCCTTCCTGACTAGACTGAAGACCAGAAGCTCCCAGGAAGCCTTTAGGCCTCCATAACTGAATTGGGAATGCTGAGGTATCATCCATGTGGATTTAGTGGCTATGAGTTCATTTCTCAGGCTTGCAGACTGCTAGTGTGGGAATAGTGTTAGCTAATCCAATAAATCCCCCCCTTTTCACTATAATTCATTCTATTGGTTCTATTCATCTAGAGAACCATGACTAATACAATGGGTGAGCAAAATTTATGAGATGAGTCAAATGTGATTTGGTAATGCACATTTAGGGATGTCTAGGCCATGCATACTGTGAATCTCAATCATTGCATTTTCACCCATGGCACTTATTAGGTTGTATCTTTATTTCCTTTAAGATGTGTTTGTTTGTGTTCATGTGTGCATGTATTCAGACGCATACATGCCATGAAATCATGTGGATATCAGAGGACTACTTTTAGGCCTCTGTTTAAAGCATGGCTTCTCTCTTTCTCTGTAATCTCACTCTTTAGTTGTGTCTTTTTTTTTATGTTCACCACAAGATTTTGGGAAATTCCCCTGTGTCTAACTCCATCTCATGGTCATTGTGCAAAGAAACCACAGTAACTTCCAATTTTTTATGTAGGCATTTGGGATCACAATCCCATATACATGTTTGAGCAGCAATTGCTTTATTCACTAAGCCATCTCCCCAGCCTTCTTTTATTTTTCACTCATTAAATATAAGATGCCCAAAAAATTATAGAAAAGTTATAGAATGTGCAAGAGGATATAAAACGTGAAAAGAAGGAGCTTTGCCAATTAAAAGGGATTCAGAGTTTATAATCTAGTTTACATGACATTTGTGTAGGATAGGAACTTAGTTTTCTAAGTCTTTCTTCTTTCTTACTTTTTTTTTTTCGAGGTAGGATCTCACTCTAGCCCAAGCTGACCTGGAATTCACTATGTAATCTCAAATTGGCCTTGAGCTCACTTCAGACCTCCTACCTCTGCCTCCTGAGTGCTGGGATTAAAGGCATCGCCACCACACCCGGCTAGTTTCCTAAATCTTTCTTACTTTCAAGAATGTACTAATTGTGTGTGTGTACATGTGTAAGTGTGTAAGTGTGCATGCCATGGCAAACATGGCACAGAGGTCAGCTACCAATTTCAAACCCAGCAGATGCAAGGAAATTATGAAGAGTAGGGAAGAAATTAATGAAATGGTGACTAAGCAACCAATCAAATAGTTGATTTTTGAAAAAGTTCACAGGATTTATACTGCCTAGCCCAACAAGCAAAAAGAAAGAGAAACTCAACCAAATTATGGATGATAAAGAAGTTACTTAAAAGAGACGCCAGTGAAATCTAGAAGATAATGAAGGAATACTATGAAAGTTTATATTCCAAAAATTTGCAGAGATAAATTAAATAAATAAAATAAATAAATTTTAAAATTCACATATCCTATCAAAATTAACCCAGAAGATAAAAATAATTTAACATCCCCATAATGAGCAGAAATTAATTGAAGCTATATTTGAAAGCATTCCCATAAAGAAAAGCACAGAAAAAAATGGATACACTGCAAAATTCAGTCAAACTTTTAGTACCAACACTTTTCAAACTGTTCCACACAATACAAATTCAAAGAAGGTTACCAGACATGTTCTATGAAGCCAATACCATCCTGGTACCAAAATAGAACAATGACACAACTAAAAAAGAAAACTATAGACTAACTTTCCTGATAAACATCTATACAGATATTCAAGAACAAAATAAGAAGATTAATTACATCATGGCCAATTAGGTTTCATCTTAGGGATTCAAGCTTGATTCAAAAAGCACAAGGCAGAATACATAATTCACCATACAAATAATCTAAAGGACAGAAATCATATTATCATCTCTACAGATGTAGAAAAGGAATCTCACAAACTTCAACATATCTTCATAATGGAAGTTCAAGAGAAATTAGGAATATACAATCTATCCTGGAAATAAAAATGGCTATTTATGACAATCTAGATCAAGCATTATTCTGAATGAGGAGAAAATGAAAACATTGCCTCTAAAATATGAAGCAAGGAAAGGGTTCTCAATGTCTCTGCCCTTGTTAAACATAGTTCTTAAACTCTTAAATCTAATAAGCACTTTCTGCAACATTGCAGGAAACAAATTTAACACACAAAAATCAGTAACATTCATGCATTTCTACAATGAACTTGCTGAGAAAGTAATTGGGAAAAAAACATTGTCAAAATATAAAAGTTAAGACATAGGTTTTGAGGAAGGGTGGCTGTATCCACAGCATGAGAGAGAAGGGAGAGGAATCATCTCAGGAAGGTGCCCTGCAAAGTTGGCATGGGCATGAGCTGCGTTAGTGACAGCTCTTGACTAGGCAGGGCACTAGGGACAGAAACACCCTACAAGGTTGCTGATCTAATGACTTCTGAGCGTGTTTTAATGTTGAGGGAATTGGGATCTGGTCCTAGTGCCAGCTCAGAAGCTTCTTACTGAAAATTGCTGGCTGATGAAAGGGATCTCTAGGGAGTTGATGAACCACAGTGCCTGTCAGTGTGGAGAGTTTTGGCAGCAAGCACCAAGAACAATTAAAGCCCTGCATTAGCCTTGGAGACCAAGAGACCAGGTTGGAAGGAGATACTGACCACAGCATGCCAGGAGCCTCTGGGAATGCTGTCCCCAACCTTGCTTCATGAGCCAAGGCAACGTCTCCATTTTCAAGGGATGCACAAACTGGGCTGATACAGAAGAATGCTTCTTTGTTCCATCTTATATACAATTATGCAATAGAGAAAAATTATATTTTAACCAATTAGTCGTTTTGAATTTTTCCATTATAAAATAAAGCAAATCATTATAATTTTCCAAATGGGAGATTTTTTTGGACTTGGCTACGCTTTTATCAGAAAAGAAAGAAGTAACTCCAAGGCTTCATATAGTGCTTGACTAACTAACCGGGGACAGGGAAGAGGGAAATAGGGGAACTGGAGACATCAAGATATTGTTCCCTTATTAAGTGTATCTAATTATGGATAATAAAAAAGTAAAAAAAAATTGACATGAAAACCTAAGCCTGGGGTTGGTTAGTTTATCCATGTTCTTATGTTGAATAGCAAACATACATATTTTCCAATCATTTACTCATAGTGCAAAAGATACTAAGCTAGTTCTCAAATATTTCAGCTCTCTCCCTTGTTGTCTCATAAAGTGAAGATCCTGAATGATGTGTGGAAACATATGATATTGTCCCAAAAAGGAGAAGAGTTCCCTTCTGAATCTTGTGCACTGTCTTCCCAAGAGACATTGGAAATGCTTATAATGGTACTGCTCTTAGTCATAAACATTCTTGGACAGGGCAGTGGATAAAACCATTTTGAAATAATCCTAATTGAATAAGGTCAAATTTTGTAAATAATCCTTCAACTGTATTGAACAAATGCGGTGAAACATAGTAATTTAACTTTGAGTCAAAAGAAGACATTCTAAAATTTTGCCTACCATATGATATATTATAAAACATCCAGTACTAGATAACTGTAAAATATGCATATGTGATAATTTTTAAGAAGCAGGACAATTATGTTTTTTTGACACCAAGCAAAACTTTGTTTTTTTTTAAATATATATTTATTGTCCATAATGAGTTACATTATTTAGTGGGCAAACCATGCGTTGTTATCCCGAATTCCCCAATCCCCCCTCCCCATCCCTGATCAGTTGTATATCCTCCTCCGTGGGCTGTCTGTATTAGTCCTTGTGGCAAGGGATCCTGTATATCCTAGTACTCATCCCGGTCTTCCTGGCCCAACTGTGTTGTTACTGATGGGTGCCATGCCTCTGGACAGTTTCCCCCACCACGGCTCTCACACAATCTTTCCGCCCCCTCTTCCGCTCAGTCCCCTGAGTCGTGGTGGGATAAGCCAAATGTGTTTGTGTTTTTCAGGATGCAACGAGAGAGCTGTGGCCCATCTAACCCTACCAACCAACCATAGGCCGATGGCTGAGATCCTGGCAAGAGAGGATCCACCACAGTCATATCGTGGAGGATCCATAGGGAACCCAGCAGACAATGACAGATGAACAAGGGACCTATAACCATTTATTTCATTCTAGATTACTTGTGATTTATAGCATGTAACAGTCTGTACACATCCACTGGTTTTCAATCACTCTCTCAAAACTACTGAGATCAAATCCATTACATCATCTAGAGAAATCAGTTGAAAATATGTATAGATAAATATATTTTAAATTATGGAAATCATCTTAAAGAAAATGGTGTGATATAAAATTTAAAAGAATGAACAGTGTAAAAGTGAAATCCTATGAGAAATAGGAAAGAGAAAAAAAGTGATAAAGAAAAAATTTTTGAGGTATATTTGAGATAGGTCCATGTTTGATTATAAATGAAAGAAAATAACACTGAACAATGTTTATCACATTTAAAATAGAGAAAAATTAGGCTATACAAAACATCAAATGATTTTATATAAAAAGGAACAAAGATAACAAGTTTACCTTGTTTCTATCAAAAATTAAGAGGCTATTATTTTTAAAACACACACGTATGGGGCTGGAGAGATGGCTCTGAGGTTAAGGTGTTAGCTTAGAAAGCAGAAGGACCTGAGTTCGAATACCCAGTACCATGTAAAACCGATGCACAAAGTGGCCTATGTGTTTGGAGTAGCTTTGCAGTGGCTGGAGATCCTGAAACATCCATTCTCTGTCTCTTTCTCTCTCTCCCTCTCTCAAATAAATAAATAAATAAATAAGACATTTTTTAAAAACACAGATTTAATAAACAAAAACAAATAATATCAATACATAATCCTATATGAAATTAATTTTGAAGAAATAAAATATTGCTAAAATAAATCTAATTTTAGTACCCTATCTTGCCTTTTTCTTATTATAAAAAGAACCAATATTCTATTTTTATAAAAAGCAAACTAAAACCACATCTGTAAGCCAAATATTTTCAACTGATTTCTCTAGATGATGTAAATGAATTTGATCTCAGTAGTTTTGAGTGATTGAAAACCAGTGGATGTATACAGACTGTTCATGCTATAAATCACAAGTAATCTAGAATGAAATAAATGGCTCGAAAGGATGGAAGCGGCCTCTTTCCAATATAGACAGGCTCTACAAGAACAGTGAGAGATGGTTCCTTCAGGGAATAATAGGGGAGAGATGCCTGCACAGCATGGGACTGTTCACAGTCTCTGACTGGTCAAAGTACATAAGCACTCAAGTCCTTCCTCTCTGCTCTCAATTGTCACTCTTATTTAATAAATCACTGTATCCAACTCAGGAATTCTGTAGCATAATTTTTTAGTCTCACTGTCTAGCTTATGTGAAACTGACTGTATAGGCAGAACTACTAAAAGGAAAACCTTTGGCTGGCTCACAACACACTAGAGATGGCATTGATTATACAATTTCTCATGAGATTGTAACTCCCCTTTGTTAATTTCTTAATGCTAAGACATCTTGTCAGAGGAATTGCTAAGCTAATTTGAAAAATTTATATGGATGCCTGTACATGAAGAGCAGATGTGTCAATAAGGTTTGTGAAAGCAAAGATGGAAGCCCAGCTCTGTAAGCTATCTGGACATGTCTTAAATCTATCGTTTTGATTTTTTATTAAATATCTTTATTATATATAATTAGCTACATTGTATAAGTAAATCTTATGATGATACCCCCATTTCCCTCCTCCTTTTCCCCAATCCACTGGGGATCCTCCGTGGTGGGCATACTGGATCTGTCTATAGGGTAGAGGGTTTTGAATTGCTCTAGAGGTAGCCAGTTCCCCCCCTTTGTGTGTTGTTGCTGAGGGGGGCAATGTCTCTGGATATTCTCCCCCACCACAGCTCCTTCATTTTCACAGCTCCCTCCTCCACTAATTTCCATGACTCATGGTGGGTGACTTTAAGTCTGCTTTAATGGTGAGATCTTAAGTGTCTCTGGACTTCTGCTTTGGGTTGTGTTGGGTATGATTGGTGTCTGTCTTCATTGTCCTTTCATGGATTATCAGACTTGCTGTGGTGATTGGTCTCTTGTTTATCTCACCAATTTCTCATAGGTTTCATTTGGGTTCTGTGTGATAATCCAGGGTTGGTTCCTCTCTTGCCTGGATGTCAGCCATCATCCCATGTCTTGTTGGTGGAATTGGCTTGTCCATGGCTCTCTTAGAGCCTTCTGAAAAATACAAACCGAATCTCAATTGGAGAGTGAGATCAGTATATTTTAAATAGGTTGAGTAATATATAATTTTAAACAGTAAAAAATCACTCCAAGTTAGATTTATTTCTGCCTAAAAACTTTAAATTTTAATGTAATCAATGATGGCAGTAGAATTTTCAAGCAGTTGTAAAGTTCAGAATATTCATAAATCTCAAAAGTTCAACATTATCCCCACACAGCTAATTTTTTATCCTTCTTTCTCCAAGTTTGAATTGTAATAACTTTCTTACTTTTGTCTTACAAATGGAGAAAACCAATGTTTCTCACATTATCTTCCTTTTCCATTTCATATATTTTACTTGTACACAACCCTCTTCCTCTCATAATGGGAATTGCATCAGTGAAGTATAGGTGTTCTCTTATGACTTAGTATCAGTGCTCTGTTCTTCTACCATAACAGAATGTCAAAGGGTCTTGTCATGGTAAATGGAAAGTGTAAAATGATTGCTTATAAATTATGATTTTAGTTTAAGGCCAATTATTTCAAAATCAGTTTCTGAAAGAAAACATTTCAATCAAGCAATGAATGTTTCCGTCTGTAAGTACAAATGTTGTTCTTTATTAAGCCCTCTGATGCCCGAAACAATACTTGTATCCCTGAAGCTCGATGCTGTCTTTCCCATGTCTCATCTCTTCAGATTTCCTGCACACAGCATTGCCTCTCTGTCTCACAGAGAAACTACACTTTTTTATATATAAGTATGCAGTATGGGCAAATGAAAATGTTCTCAAATATGAATCAGAAGTTGAGACAAACTAATTGTTCAGGGACTTGGACATTTCAAAAACAATAAGTAAACAACACACTAAATGATGTTTTGGAATAGTCACATTGGTGGAAAATTTCCAAGCGCTGGTGTGGGTGGGACTAAAGGTTCATGAAATTTCACACACATCTTTAAATTCTTGGTATAAATTAAGAAGAAAACTTTTGCATTTTCAGTTAGTCCTTCAGACCTTGTAGGAGACCACATGTGAGGACACGGGGGACATTATCTGGCTTGGCAGAGAAATTCCTTCTCTTTGTCTGAGATGAGAAGGGAGAGTTAGAATCAACCTGTGCTGTTTGACCAAGCAGACCTGCCTCCAGGAGAACGTAAGTGTGTCATTGGTTGAGTTTGGCCGGACACTAGATTAGAACTTTCTCCACAGAGAACCAGAGAGTGTCATCACTAGAGTTTCCAAGGAACACAGTGAGATTTTTTTATTCATATTGTTGCATTTTTGTGGAGAGGATTTAAAATTGTGATGCTTTACAATCATCTTCTGTAGTGGTGTGTAGCTGTGGAAGTGAATGGAAGAACTCTCTGTGGGGGAGGCACCTGGATTTTTCTAAGTACATTATAACTACATGTTGTAATCATAAAATTATCATCAGCAACAGTTTTTTAATTGCATCTGAAATATAATCCTAAGAGATGAACAGAGATGTTATATGTGGACATCTTTGCTTTCTAAAAAAGTCATATTTATTGATTTTTAATTGTTTGTATCTTAAGGAGTTACCCATGTCCAGACAATGTTAACATATGAATGGTTGCAAAATGCTTTAAAAATTTAGTGATTGCCTGAATTTCAATAAATCATTTTTCTTCCTTAAATATGTAGTTTTTGACAAGTTGCATATGTAGGTGATTATCTTAATGCTTTTAGATTTTCATACTTCATTATTTCTCTTAAGATATTTTATTAAAACCAGAAAAAAAGGATGAGAAGCTTTATGTATAACAGGTAAAAGGAGAAGTTGGAAAGGCTATCACTGCTCTGAAAAGCTTTATGGAAAAAATAACCCATTCTTTTCTCTATTAATCCAATGGAAAGACTCAGGTGTAGGACAGAGGTTCAGTGTGACAAATGCACAATAAAAAAACATAGCTTCTTATCTTCAATTCCAACACTTGAAGCATGATTCTTCCACAAGTTCTGTATTTATAGAGAACTTCAGGGTTTTGTACAACTGATTTTCTTACATTATTTGGCTAGTCACTATGACAAATCTTAGAATCACAGGATAGTTTTTATGAATATCTGTTCTAATTTCTAAAATCATAAGATGCTTTTATTTTTAAAACTCATTCTTACTTTATTATTTTATGTGTTGAATATGTAGCTTGGCATACTACCATAGACTTTTCTTTCATAAAGAATGATTTTTGCACAGTGCCTGACACTTCCTACACAAGTTATTCATAATAGGAGGAAAAGATAAATGAAAGAGAGATTAATTGAGAGGTGGAAATGGATATGATGGAGGGTGGACTTGAGAGGGGGGAAGTGAAGGTGGGGAGGGAATTATCATGGTTTATTGTCAATAATTATGGAAGCTGCCAATAAGGGTTAAAAAATAGAAGAGAGATTGGAAATCGAAGGGATTGAATGGAGGGTGGATTTGGGAGGGGTGGTGGAGGGAATTATCATAGTTTATTATCTATACTTGCAGAAGTTATCAATAAAAATTTGTTTTTTTTAAAGGAAATAAATCAC
This sequence comes from Zapus hudsonius, assembly GCA_004024765.1. NCBI lineage: Eukaryota > Metazoa > Chordata > Mammalia > Rodentia > Dipodidae > Zapus > Zapus hudsonius. Next base: position 20,073 of record PVHP010003686.1, read on the forward strand.
AGAATTGTTACTTTTTTTGGAACATGGAATTTGTAGTAGCCTGTCTATGTTCCAAGGCCATACTCAATCATATTTGAGTCCAGTATATATGTTTCCTCATTCAACTTCTCATTTGAGGCAAAAAGAGAATGACTTAATGTATTTAAAGGTTTATTCGGTATAGAGTTTTATTCTTTAAAATAGATTTATTTATTTGAGAGACAGGGAAAAAGGAGGTGTGTGTGTGTGTGTGTGTGTGTGTGTGTGTGTGAGAGAGAGAGAGAGAGAGAGAGAGAGAATTGGTGTGCAAAGGTCTCCTGCCACTGCTAATGAATTCTAGACATATGTGCCCATTTGTAGATGAGGCTTCACATGGGTTCTGAGAAATCAAATCTTAGTTCTCAGGCTTTGCAAGCAAGTGCCTTCAACCACTGAACAATCTCTGCAGCCCCTCATTATAAACTTTTAAAGAAACATTGGCAAAGAAATCAAGATAATTAATTGCCTTCTAAAATGTGTTGTATTTCTTCTAATTATAGATATGACAGACTCCTGATAGGAAGAATTTGCTGGTCACTTTTGCTTTTACCACTGAAAATGGCTTGTATGATTAACTACAGTCCTCATTTCCTCATAATATATATGATACTTCACAATGTTTCTCAAGGAACATTACTTCAGGATGATACCTGTGAATTATAAACATGATGTAAAAATATTAATTTTTGCCTTAACCTCTCAATATCGCTGATCTACTTTTCCTCTTCAAAGAGTTCTAATTTTGTGTTATCAATGAAATACAAGTGATCAATGTAATTTTGCATCTCAGCGAACAAAGTATTGGTGACCTAAAAATTCCAAACTGGACATAAATATTTGTCATAATCGAAAATTACATGATCACTCTTTTACACAGTCTCTTTCCTTGGTAATCATGCAAAACCAGAGCTTTGTAACTGAATTTGTGTTGCTCAGCCTATCACTGAACTCAAGTGCCCAAAAACTGGTATTCATTTTATTTTTGTTTGTGTACATTGCAACTATAGGGGGCAATATGCTAATTTCAGTAACCATCCTATGTAGCCCAGCACTTCTGGGCTCCCCCATGTACTTCTTCTTGGCATTCTTATCCTGCCTGGATGCATGCATTTCCTCTTCAATGGCACCCAAAATGATCACGGACTTGATGTATGAGAGGAAGACCATCTCCTTTAAAGGATGCATGACACAGCTCTTTGCTGTGCACTTCTTTGGTGGGACAGAGATGATTGTCCTCACAGTCATGGCCTATGACCGCTATGTGGCCATTTGCAAGCCCTTGCACTACTCCTCCATCATGAACGGGAGGCTCTGTGGCTCTCTCATGGGGGTCGCCTGGGCAGGGGGCTTCCTTCACTCCATCATACAAATCATCTTCACTTTGCAGCTGCCCTTCTGTGGACCCAATGTCATCGATCACTTCATGTGTGACTTGTTCCCATTGCTGGAGCTTGCCTGCACGGACACTCACATCTTTGGCCTTTTGGTGGTGGCCAACAGCGGGCTGATCAGCATCCTGGTGTTTGTCCTGTTGCTCGTCTCCTACTGCTTCATCTTGTTCTCCCTGAGAACCCACAGTGCTGAAGGGCGGCGGAAGGCTCTGTCCACCTGTGGCTCCCACATTGCTGTTGTGGTTTTGTTCTTTGTTCCATGTATTTTTACATATGCCAGGCCTCCAATAGACTTCTCCTATGACAAAATGGTAGCAATATTTTACACTATGTTAACTCCTTTGCTGAATCCTATAATATATACTTTAAGGAATAAGGAAGTGAAAGGTGCCATAAAGAAAGTATGGGAGAGATTACTGGTGGTTTCTGATGAAAAATAAATAAATGTGTATTATTATAAATTAATGTAACGAGTACAGCCAAAATTTTTTAACTAAACTTTATAGACCTCTTTTGACCTGTAATGAGATATGACAGTATAAGTGATTTTCAAAATTATGCTTTCATTTTTACATCAAGTATGCTCATTGAGCTGCAAACTAGATTGCTTCTTGTGTCAATAAAAGGTGATTTGACTTTTTCTATCATAGAATATAATAAATTAAATGATATAAATCAAAATGACCTGTTTGGACTATTTGGATATTGACTCTATGCTCCTGAAAAAATATGTGAAGTGCGAACACAACACCAAATATACTTGGAACATAAAATAACTCAAACCATTTCAAATGAAAAGACATTTTGATTTTAGATAATTATTTCAATGACAAAATTTAAAAGAAAATGAATTAAGTAAGATAGAAAGAATAGTCTTCAGAGAAACAATACTGCAGTTGTCCCTGGATAATATGCCTAAACAATTTCCAGTGAGTATTAATGACTTTCACTGCAGAATCTGATTCACTTCTTGATATTTCTTTTAAGAGATAAAATGTGGTTGGTTCATTTCTACATATGTTTGAGATATCTTTGTGCAATATGACCACCTTATTACAACAAACTCTGGAAGAAGAGATGGGGAAGAACCCATAAGAAAGCATCAATGATCATCTCTTTTTTAAGTATGTAAAAAAAACTATTTTATCATTTAAAATATTTATTAAAATTTACATAATGTTTTGCCACCCTCTTTTCTTCCCAATATACCTTTACACCTATTTGCTATTTTGATGTTGGTAGAAACAGAATGACTTCATTTTTGGAACCTGAATGCCATTTCATTATAACCCTGTTTCCCTGTGACCCAACCACCCTTCCAAATTTTCAAATTCCTGGAATGATCTGGACCACCCATCCCTATTACCACTTTCTGGAATCACCCAAAACACCTGTCTGATTATCACTTCCCTGAAGTGGCCCAAGCCCTGAGACAAGGTGAACCACCCAGCAACCAAAAAATTCCAATACCCCCACTATCCCATAAGTATCCCCTAGTATGTAAGGGAAGTGTCTTTTTTACCTGCCTGGTCAGAACCCTTCTCAGGTGTCCTGGAATAAAGCCTGCCTCTGCTGTTGAGACAAGCCTTCCCTCTCTTTTTATGCTTTTCTTAACAGTTATAATCTCCCTCCATATTCATTATTGATAACAACATATTCTTGGGCTCAATCTAATGCAGGTTTTTTGCACATAATTCAGGTAACTCAGCTGCTGTGAGGTCATGAATGTAATGACCACTTTGTGTTTGAAAAAGTGCTCTAAAACACTGCTCCTCATTCTTTGGACCTTACATGTTTTCTATCTCCTCTTCACTGTAACCACTTAGAGAGGTTGATAGAGATGACTCTTTTAGTCCTGATCTTTCAGCTATTGCTTCATCTCAACACTTAGACAAGTTTTAAGTCTCCCCAGTACTCACCATCTGTAAAAAGCAGGTTCTCTAATGATGACTGCGAGGAGCATGGCTCAAATAGGATAAACACAGATATTAGAAGAATTTTGGATGGGCATCCACTCTCCATTTAGCCCAACAACAGCAGGAGCTTTCCTCTAGGGTCTATAACTGTTTAACCCATAGGCTTCTGACTTCATACTCAGTTCTAGGTACTGATTCCATCTAACTGAGTGGGTCTCATACACAATTCGAGAGGAATTGATTACCCCATAACCTGTGTGTCACTATTGTTCCAGTGTGTGTACCTTGCCTTCCTTGTTGATTTTATAACTTAAAGTACTACTGCTTGTTTACACTGTTGGTATGACCATTATCCCCCAGAAGCTCACATAATACTTTCCAGCATTGTGAGACATAGCCAGCAGAAAGCTGGCTCCTTATCAAGTCCAGCATGATCTCTCCATGTCCTGGGATTATAGTTTGTGGTGTCTTCAGCAACAGGGTCTTACCACTTAGTTCTTGGCAGGCAACCAAGTGATTTGGAAATAACCTGCATTGTTTTGGGAGCATCATGTTCCTCCCTGTGAGAGGTAACGTTAACGGTATGGGGTAGCACAGTAGTTACACTGGGATTTATCACTAAGAACCCATGGTTTGAGGGTAGAACATTCTCCTCCCCTTCAGAATGCTTCTGCTCAAACAATTCCCTCTTTCTCCTTTCTCTTATTAAGAGTTATATCTTACAATTATCAAACCAATATGAAGGTTTCTAATTCTGTCATTATTATTGTGTATCTCCCTGTCAATACGCTCTTGCCCCAGTCCTCCCTGACTTTCCCCCCTTGGATTCTGTCCCTCCACGTGCCTGTCGAGTATTCCCTTCTCCTATATTTCCCTGTCAAGTATTCCCCTCTCTCCAAGCTTCATTCTTGCTTTTATGTTTTGTTAGTAATACTGGTGCTTACTATAACTTATAAACAAATAATTATTCAATGTTTGGAACTACTTACCAGAAAGGACATGTGGTGATTTTGTTTCTGAGCATGTGTAACCTCATTTACTATAATTTTTCCTAAGTCCATCCATTTTCCTGGAAATTTCAATATTTCATTATTTATCTTACTGCCTCCACTGTATCTATGTACCAGATCTTCATTATCCATTCATCAGTTGATGGGCATCAAATTTAGAGTATATGGCCAGGAGTAGTATAACTGGATTAAATGGTGGGTCTGATTTTATATCTTTGAGGGACTTTCAAATTGATTGCCACAGTATCTGTACAATTTTGCACTCCACACAACAATGGATGAGGGTTCTTCTTTCCCCATACCTTCACCAGCATTTGTTGTCTGTTGCTTGGTTGATGATAACCATACTGACTTGAGTGTGATGCAATCTCAGTTCTCTTAATTTGTTTCCCTCATGGCTAAAGTTTTGAACATCTTGTTAGATGTTTATTGGAACAGTTGTCTTTCTTTGAACAATTTTCTGCTCAGTTCATTGCCTCATTTTGTGACTGAGTTACTTGACATTTTTGTTGCTTAGCTTTTTTTTTGAGTTTTGGATATTCTAAGATATTAAACCTCTGCTAAAAATACAGCTGGCAAAGGTTTTACCCCATTCTGTAGGTTGTCTATAGACTTTGTTGATGATTTGCTTGTCTGTATAATGGCTTTTTTTTCCTAAAATCTCAATGGTCAAGCATTTGTCTAATTTTCTGAGCTATTGGGGTCTTACTCAAAAAGTCTTTCACTACACTGATATCTTGAAGGGTTCTCTCCACTTTTGTCTTCTAGTAGAGTTTCAGGATGTACAATTGGTTCCTTCATTCATTTAAAGCTTATTTTTGTGCAAGGTGAGAAAAGAGATTCTTGATTCATTCTACTACATGTGGCCATTCTTCCACATGTAGTTAGTTATCCAATTTCTCCAGCAGTATTTGTTGAAAATGCAGGCTTTTCTTCAGTGTGGAATAAGGAATCAAGCCTGTCCCCAACAACATGCCTCCTCCAGAATTGCTTCAATTCTCAATTGCCACTAGCTAGGGTTGCATCATTCAGAACACATGAGTTTGGGGGGGACACCCAATTCAAATCACCACAATCCATCCTGGCCCCCATAAAATGATGAGTATGTATGATATAAAATGCATTCAGTCCAACTGTAAATGCCGCCGTTGATCTTGTTTTCAATCCCAATGTTGTTCAAACATCACCATACTCCAAGTTCTCTTAACTGTTAGCCGTTAACAAACAAACAACAAACAAACAAAACAAAGTTTCCATAATAGCACAAAATAAATATTTACACTGCAAAAGATGGTTTTGGGCATAACTAAGAAAGATTAAACCAATAGAAGTTCTAAAACAAATAGTGCAAACATCAAATCCATTAGTTCTGAGTCTGTCAGTTTGTCATTTTCAACCATTGAGAAGGTGTGTCTGTGAAATTTCAATTCCATCTTTGCAGATGGTCTGTTCACAGCCTAGGGGAAAGTCCATCTCGTGCCAGCAACTCTCTTTCACAGTCATCCCTTAGACCTGACATCTCCACTTCACATTGTGATTCCTCCTCATGGCTCCGTTGGGCCCCCATGTAGAGACTTCAATCAACTCTGCCTGACAGTGCCCATGGTCATTCCTAAAACAAACAAACAGAAGAAACATTGAAAAAATCCAATTACCCTCTCTTTCTTACTTTACTTATACTCACATACTACCAGGTAGGCTACTAAATTTGTTCATCGATGGGGGACTAAAGCTGACTTCGAAGAGCAGGACACTCCTTCAGTATTCAGAGCTCCTTCTTTCAAAAGATTCACTGGTCCAGCAAGCCCACAAAGAAAGGCCCCCAGGGGTGGGAACAGGGAGGAGGGAAATGGGGATACCACCCTATGACTTGCTCATGCAATGAATCTAATGATTGACAATTTACATGTAAAAAAAAAAAAAAAGGCTCAGCATTCTTCCAGCTGCCCCAATGCATAGTTAGCCCATTCTCAAACAATTGCAGATGAACAAGCACTGTCTCCAGCCTGAAACTTCCTTCTGTTCACACCAGTACATTGTTATGCAATGCAACCCAGCATGAGTTCTCTGAACATAGGCGGGCAGAATGCAGCAAGATCATGCCAAGTAAGTTATTTCTTCTCATATTCCAAACCTCACAGTCTGCAGTTCTCAGTGCATTCAGGTCTTTCAACCAAACTGTTTCATCAAACTCTAACTTCAGCACTGCAAGGTTTCTCTTAGACCAAAGTTTCAAATCCTTCCATATTCATTCCACACATCAATTCCAAAAGGCCAAAATCCACAGTCATGTTTCTAGCAGCAATAATCGTACACTTGGTACCAACTCTCCTGTTGTAGCTAAGCATCACTTGGCTATCACAAAGCACCATACCAAATGCAGCTTGTGGGAGGAGATGGAATATTTTGGCTCACAAATGTGAAGGGAAGCCCTATTATGGCAGGGTAAAATGAAGCATGAGAAGAAGCTGGACATCACCTCATGGCTAACATCAGATGGACAATAGCAACAGGAGAGTGTGTCAAAAACTAGCAAGTGGATCTATGAGAATACACCCATTAGCCCATCCCCCCAAAACACACCTCCTCTAGAATGACTCCAAATCTCAAGTTGTCACCTAATAGAATCCTAGCATTCAGAACACATGAGTTTATGGGGGAAGCCCAACTCAAACCACCACCAAAATAAAATATCCCCATCAGGAATATTGTTCTATAGTTTTCTTTTGCTTCTCTCTGTCTCTGTCTCTGTCTCTGTCTCTGTCTCTCTCTCTCTCTCTGTGCGCGCACGTGCGTGCGTGTGTGCTCATGTGTAAAATGCTGGATAATAGATGGGGTAATTCTGTTCTTTTCAATTTTAAGAAAGATCTTGAGAAACAGTGGTTAGAGATGTTCTATAAAGGTGGGATAGAATTTTGTCATGAGTTCATCTGGGCCTGAACTTTTTAGTTGGCATATGTTTTGATTATTGCCTCAGTATTCCTCCTTGTTATAACTCTATTTAAATTCTTTAACTCCCATTAATTTAACTTTGGTACTTCATATGTTTCAAGGAATTCATCTATTTTTTCTAAATTTTCCTGTTGTGTAGAATATAGTTTTCTTGAAATATATCATAATTATTTTCTCAATTTCATTGATATCTTGTAATATACATTTTTTTTCATTGCTAATCCTGCTGATTAGTCTTCTCTCTGTCTTTTGGATAATTGGCTTAAAGTTTTTCAATCTTTTTGCGAAACCAACTATTTATTTCATCATATATTGTTTACTTAATTTCTATTTGATTGATTTCTGCCTTTATCTTGATTTTTTTTCTTTAAATTATTTATGTTGAGTTTGATTTGTTCTTGCTTTTCCAATGCCTTTATTTGGATTGTTATGTTATTTATGTGGGGGTTCTCATTCTTCTCTAAATGTATGCATTTAGAGCTACAAACTTTTCTCTTAGGCCTTCTTTCATTGTGTTTTATAATTTTTGCTAAGTTGTAGGAACTTTTTGGTTTCTATCTTGAGTTCTTCAAAAGTCCATTCATTAATCAAAAGTGTGATCAAAGCCAGGAGTGATGGCACATGCTTTTAATCCCAGCACTAGGGAGGCAGAGGTAAGAGGATTGCCATGAGTTCAAGGCCACTCTGAAACTACATAGTGAATTCTAGGTCATCCTGGGCTAGAAAGAGACCCTACTTTGAAAAAAAAAAAAAGAAAAGAAAAGAAAAAAAAGAAACAAAATTGTGATCAATTACTGGTAGCTTTTTTATTTTTTGCAGTTTTTCTTATTTCTACCTTTATATTTTATCAGATGAAATTCAAAGATTTATTGTATTTTCTAAATTTGTTGAGAATTACTTTGTGTCCTATTGTGTGGTTTTCTTTAGAGAAATTCCATAGACTTCTGAGAAGGATGTGTTCTTTGTAGCATTTGAATCACATGATCTGTAAATATTGCTTAAATCCATGTGATCAATGGTGTCATTCCACTACTTTGTTCCTCTTTATTTTCTGTCTAGATGACCTGTCTATTGATTAAAATGGGGTGTTGGAATCTTTCATCATTCTTGTTTTGGGGCTAATCTCTGGCTTTGTAGCTAGTACAGTTTTAAAAATAAAATTAGCTGCACTTGTGTTTGGTGCACATGTACTTTGAATTGTAATATCCTCTTGGTGAACTATACCCTTTCCTACTATGAAACATGCTTCATTGTCTCTTCTGATTAACTTTGGTGTGAAGACTATTTTGTCAGATTTAGAGTAGGCATACTAACTTCTTTCTTAGTTCCATTTACTTGGAATATTTTTCCATGCTTTCACCATAGCATAGTGCCTGTCATTTGATTATCATGCATGTTTGTCTTTTTGCTACTTTGTGGTGCTTGGAATTCAGTCATAGAGGTGCTGTGTATTGCATCACAGATAAAAAGTTCTTATTTCTCTTGTTGTCCCTCTCTGCCTAAATTGGAGCTCTTTGCTGCTTCCCATGTGTGGGGAAGAAGGTTGTAGAAAATTATCTGATTGCTGGAGCTCATCTGTGGTGTCCTCATCACCAAAGACAGGCAGTCTGTGCCCACGAGGTATAAACGAGAGATTTATAATTTGTAATCAGTTGCTGGAATTTAAATACTCTAACAATTATTTCCCTGTCAAGATGGTATGTCTTCTGAACCCTAGGGTGAAGAGGATGTGGTTTCTGCAATTTGTGCTTGCCATTCCAAAGAAGATGGCAGGTCGTGTGTATTGCTCACTGAAGGTATATGTATGTGTGTAGGGAGTGAGGGTTGGTGGAGGGATGAGGCTGCTTTCACTTAACATGCACCATTTCAAAGTTGATGGCAGGTTCTTAGTACCATGTGGAGAATGGAGGGGATTTACTTGAGGCATGATGCTACTTTAATTAACCTTAGGCATCCCAGAATGTGTGGTAGATTCTGGGCACCATGTGGTGATCAGGAAGTGCTTGATATTTTTGGCAATTCCGTAGTTGTATCAGCTATTATTTAAGTGTGGTTTATTGTTTTCTATAGCATCACACATCTGCTTTTCATTCTTTCCAGTCTGAAGGATGCCCTCATGTATTTTCTGTAGAGCTGGCTTAGTGGTCACATATGATTTTCCACTAGGTCCCATGGTCACCAGCCATGGGCTTTAAACTGTTTTACAGTACCAGCTATGAATTTTGTCTCATAGGGAACATGTTAAATCCATTCAAAAAGTGGTTGGTTACTTCCAGAGCAGTTATGACACTATTGCAACAGTTGCTACTTCTTCTCTGGCAAGTGAGTATTATAGCATAAACATTTTTGAGACAGCACATTACCAAAACAAAAACAAACACAATAACAACAACAAAATCACATCGGCATCTCCAACAACAAGCATAGTGTCAAATGTAGATGAAGTGAACAGAGTTGTACTAGAGACAGAAAACAAACAAACAAACAAAAAATACATTGTGGCACCAGAAAACAAAAAGGACTTTTTTCAAATAACATTATATTTTAATTTATTTGGTGATTTTAATGTTCTTGAGTGTGTACCTGGCTAAAAACAATTTTATTATACATATACAAGGAGTGTGGTAGAGCTTGCCTGGAATCCCAGCACTTGTGAAGCAGACACAGGAGAACCTCATGTCTTCGAAGGCAGCTTGAGCTGATTAGTGGGATCCAGGAAAACCTTAGAAGATGGGAAAAAAATAAAAATACAAATACAACTTACCTATCATTCCTGTTAATATTTTATTAGATTGCATTGAGGTTTCTAAAATAAACTTATATACAGTATAATATTTTAACTTCCCATATGCATTAATATTGGTAAAATGGTCAATAACTGAATATTGCAAATTGTGAAAAAAAAAGTTGAAATCATTCTATTTTCTTCATCTTCGAAGCTATAGCCTATGACTATAATGTAGTCATTTTAAAACCCTTGAATTAGTCTTCTACATGGAATTGGGGGTTCTGTGGTCCTCTGATGGATGTATCCTGACAGGGGCTTCCTGTACTTCATCATACACATTCTCTTCATGTTGCAGCTTCATTGCAGCTGCCCTTCCGTGGACCCAGTGTCACTGATCACTTCCTGTGTGACTGATACCTATGACCACAGTCCCCTTGTGAAATATCACATGATACAAGTGTTCTACCTAAGAATCGGCATGGTAGAAGATAGAAGAGATTTCATTGATCTCTCTTGGGTTTGTTCATGAAGGAATATGATTCTTCATCATCATCATCATCTAGATAAAGACTGGACACTGTAACAGTGCGTATCAAAGGTACGGACACAGCAGTGTCCATTTCCCACAATATTTCCTCATATCAGAAATCATTTTATGCTTTTTAAATGTATATTTAATATAAAACTAAGAAGTTTTATTAGTATAGTTCCATATATGCATGCTTTGTACCCTGATACTATTCACCCCCTGTATTCTTTCCCCATCTTAAACTAACAAATAAAACTATTGATCTCAATTCCTATTTATGATGAAATCCATGAGCTGATCATTATATCCTTGTGGAAACATTATCTGATTAGCCAGTTAGAGGCCATAATCCTTTCCTGGTGAGATAAGGGAACCCAAACCTGAAATACTGATTATTAACATTCTGAAGTTTCTTGGAGGAAAATCAGCTCCCAGTCATTCTAAATGAAACTGAACTCCTCTAAAGTATGAGCAATTGGGCCCAGGGAGACAGTTCTAACAACTCACCATTAGTCATCCTGAAACATGCTAGATATATCTGCAAAATTGATTAAATATTTTCCAAGAAAGCACCATGTCTTCTAAAGATTGTATTAAGCACAATTTTATTATTGATAGTATTTTATAAATTACATCATGAAACATCACCACATTATGGCAATATCCTGATATTTTCAACATCTAAGCCAACATCTCTTAATGCTGTTCATTGCACAGTAAAACAAATCTATGACAGTAATGCCTAAAGCTTGACTTTTTGTGTGCCAGTATCTGATTTTACTTTATTAGCTTTCTCAAAATTAGCTCTGTTAGTTCATTTGGAAAGGATCGGAACAGTCTTATTTAATTTGCATTATAGAATTAACTCTTCTCAAAAATTATTGATCTGTTTTTAATCAAGTTCTTTAAATTTTTGTTCCTTTTGTTTCATTTATTTTTCTTTCACTCATATAACAAATGACTAGTAATCACACAAGGTGCAGTTTGTAAGTAACTATGATGGCAGTTATGGCATGTTTATCACTGGTGGAATGTGCTAAAAGTTTGAGGAAGAACACAAGAATTTCTACCTTGATTTAGGCACTTTTCTGCATTTTCCCATTTTAAAATTCTCTAGTTGGGCTGGAGATGGCTCAGTAGTTAAGGCGCTTGATTGCAAAGTCTGACAGCCTTGTCCAATTCCCCAGTACCCATGTAAAGCCAGATGCACTAAGTGATGTATGCATCTGGAGTTCATTCGCAGGGGCGGGAAGCCCTGGAGCACCCAAACTCACTCTCTTTATCTGCCTCTCTCTGTCTCTCTCATAAATAAGTAGAGAAAGAAAATGAAGGAAGGAAGGAAGGAAGCAAGGAAGGAAGCAAGGAAGGAAGGAAGGAAGGAAGGAAGGAAGGAAGGAAGGAAGGAAGGAAGGAAGGAAGCAAGGAAGGAAGGAAGGAAGGAAGGAAGGAAGGAAGGAAGGAAGGAAGGAAGGAAGCAAGGAAGCAAGGAAGGAAGGAAGAAATGTCAGTTTAAAGTCCTCCAGGCATTGTCATTTAATCAGGACTTCATGTATGAGTTTCAGACATCAATTCTGCTTTGGTTTTATGCAGAAACTCATAATACGCTTCTAAAACCATCTAGGCTTCTTGTTTGTTTCTTCTATATGATGCACTTTCCCATTTTTATTTTGAGTCTTTGATTAAAGCTCTTGAACTCCCTCGGTGATTCTTTGAATTGTTGGTAAAAATATGTCTTCTGTTGTTGGTTAAGTCCTCTGTTGTCCATTTTCTTTGAGTGACCTCAGCTAACACTTGACTTAAATATAATGTATACATGAAAATTTTCAAGTGAAGTTTTGTTGTAATGACTTGAAATTAATGCTTTAAATATTTCTGTCTCTGATCTTTCACTGCCGTACTACTATTCAATATGACACCATTACTTAGCTATTGGAAAAATATCTTTCCTCTTCATCACTTTCCGGAATTGCCTACTTGCCTTTTTAGGCCATCACAATGGAATATGTTAAAAGAGAAAACAAGTTAGACTAAGAATCAAGAGTGGAGATTTTAGTTCCAAATTTCTTCCATAAGCTTATTGGTGAGCTGCTCAACTCTTGTGAACTTCAGTTCCTTTCATATGGATTCCTATTGCTAAGATAGAAAGTCATATAAATTAAAGGATTATAAATCAAGTAATTACATAAAATATATTTAAAATATTTGTTAACAACACAATTACAATAAAAATTCTTTAAGTGTTTTTTAACATAAGTTAACACAAATGAAATTCACAAATGAAATTAATTTTGATAGATTGAATGTTTACTTGGGTACATATTAGTCATGAGACTACTTATTATGTATCAAACTGGGAGTCCTTTGAAGAATATCGATGTAGCCCAGAGCACAGACTTTTTGGATTCAGGATATCACAATGTTGTCTCTGATTTTTACTTGCAAGTATATTATATGTGAAGTATATTATATATTGCAGGTTGATTATGTGGAAAAGATTATTTCATAAAACAGAAAGGTCAACTTAGAGCTCCATGTGGCAGTGGAATCCAAATAGGAAGTTCTGTTTCTTCTTTCACCAGACACCATTATTTTCCCTATACCCTATCACCTTTCCACAGTATTTTTCAAGGGGTTTTGTTGTGCCTGAGATATCTAACTCCTCCATACCTATCTGACTATTTTGTTTCTGTCTGGCTAATAAGGAAAAGAATTAACTTGCTGTGCTATAGCCTAAGTGGATAACATAAAGGTTCAATTTATTATATCATCCATGCATTTGCTGTTGGTATAATGATGGAACCTTTGGGGAATAATACATTTTGGATGAGAACTTCTTACATCATAATGTATTTAATATTCCCTTTAGAATGCAGAGGAACTTTTTTAACTCAGTACTTTATGGACAATCTGCTTTCAAAATGGACTGGAAAGATGATGCTAACTGCTGAGTCCTATAACTGGTAATGATTATTTCTGCTTTGTGAACTCTTTATTTCTGGTAAGTCTAATGTAATTTTTTATTACATTTCCAAGTCATATAGTGGAAACATTCTTACATCCTATGAGAGTGGTACAGAAAAAGATGAATTACTCAAGGTTTTCAATAGATTATTATTTATAGAGGAAGCAGATTGCTTGAAATAAGGACATTTGAATAAAAATTAACCATTAATCTCAACAGGTGCTTTGGAACTGCACCATGTGTGAGGAGCCACCACTTTGTGAGATGAGAAGGATCCATAACACATGCCAAGCATTCTTATAATTAATTAATGGAATAGAATGTAAAAATGTTTTCAAATACTTTTCTTATAAGGCATATAGGAAAGACATTTGCTCAAAAGAGCTATAGGTGCCGGAAAGTAAGAAGAGGGTATAGAGCTGTTAGCAGAGAGCAGTGACCTAGACAAGTCATCTTGATGTTGCAGCTTTTCCAAACATGCATCAAATACTATAGTTCACAGCATAGAACTATTGTTACTAACATGACCTAAGGCATTATAAGAATATAATATGTAATAAATCCACATCTGAGATTTTATGTGAAGAGCTGAATAACTCCTATCAGATTTTCAGAACAGAGGATAAATATAAAATATACAATATGTAATAAATATACAAGAAGAATGATATATATATCATTCAAATATATATGTATGCACATATATATATATGTATATATATATAATGTATGTATATGGTCAAAAGAAATATGCTGTGTAAGTTGTATGGGCAGTCCTGAAAATATTTTGGATAAAATTTTTGCTTTTTCTTAATATTTGCCAACTTAACCTTGTTTGACAAGCCATATGTATCTGATGTTATATTTTTAGCTGTCCAAAATATATTTCTTCTCTGTTGATGAATATTTGTAAGGAATAGTACTTAAGAATTAAGTTTGGGAACTTAAGGCAACCAATATGCAAACAATAAATATTGGCTCTAATTTAGATGGCAACCTTTGGTCCTCAGGCAAGGATGTTTTCCACACATCTTTCTCCCGGGAAGCAAGGGTCATAGGCTTGAGCTGTAAAGCAAGGATCTCAAGGTGAGTAGATAATGTTACTCTTTATTTGGTATTTTGGTAGCATTAAGCAACCCACAACAACAAGCTTTCCTGTGAATAGGAACAAACCATTTTATTTCCACAGAGAATGATCAATTCTGCAAAGACATATAGTGCATGTAGGAATTCTCTGAAAGATAGAAATGTAGTGTAACTTATTCAGGAAGTGTGATCCTTCCAGAGGTATGCATAAAGAACCAGGGATGCTTCTCATGCGGTTCTTTGTAAAGCAACATAGGGTCATTGAAGGAGCCACCAACACTCTGTTCAACTTTAATCTCTATCTTTTTGAGTTTTATTTGAGCTCTTTTCTGTCACCTCCAAATCCAACACATTTTTTGTCTACTGTGGTGTTGATGGCTGTGACCATCCTTAAATTGTTCAACCTTGTTTGTAGTAGCTACTAAAAGATCATCAATGTGATCATGCTATTATTTCCCTCCAGATAATTGAACCCACTTTTATGTCTGAAGAAAGTGTTTTTGTTTACCTGTGAAGTAAATGATCATAAGATCATACATAGAGACACACAGAAGCATGCACTAGTTGAAGGATCATGTGAACTTTTCAAGGCTATCCTTGTATGACCTGAGGGTCATGAATCTTTCTAAAACAATGATACCAAATTCTCAAAGTGGTCACTTTGTGAGTGCCAGAATGTTGGCACCTTTCATGGCTTTTGTTGCTGTCCAAAGCCCAGAATCTTCTACTCTGGGTACTAGCATTGATTCACCAAGTTATTTGGGTTTTCGTTACTCTTTTTGAAGTTAGAGTCATATTTGACTGATATATATAGAAGACTGAAGCTCAAGCAAATAGATTTTGTGAATACGCTTTATAATCAAGTGAAATTAAATATTAAATTTTAAGAGGTAAGATTTAATGTTCAATTTTAAAAATATTAATTACAGATGTATATAAAATAGTGAATTTGAGGCATGCATGTAGGGTGATGTCCTAAAAGCAAATAGAGTTCCAATATAAGAATTCCAAGAAGGAAGAGAATTATATGTTGGGATATTTATGATATTACCAATTACCAAAGGATATGTCAGTTACTAAATATGTTCAGTGAATTTCAATATTATGTGGAGATTGTAAATTCGTATTTATACTGTGTTCATATTGGATTAATATGTAGAAGCTTTGCAGAGTGGGAAAAATATTATGTATTTGCAAATCCCATAATTTGCATAATATGCATAATAATACATAAATTATAAGAAATGTATGACAATCTTTGTGGGTAGAGGCTCCAAGGCAATAATATATATCCCAAATGTTAGGAGGGATTTCAACATAAAATGAGAGTCATATTAATAAAAAATTAAAAATTTGGTTACTATTAAGATAGATCACATCTGTTATTTTTATATTTCTTGAGTTTGTGAAATAATCAGATCCATGCTAAGATTTTGAAGAATTTTATGGAAAACCGCGACATTAATGAATATATTTTAAAAATTATATAAAATTTAACAAATGTGTTAAACTGACTTAATAAGAGAATAAAAACAGAACATCCTTGGTGAGGAATATTTAATTGTGCTTAAAATACTCCATAGTATTGCATGTAATACTACTGACAAATTCTTTTTTTTTGCAGATAATGTAATTTCTGTTCATGCCTCTTCATTCATGAAACCATGCAACTGAATAATAATGTCACAGAATTCATTCTACTTGGGTTAACACAGGATCCATTTAGGAAGAAAATAGTATTTGTTGTGTTTTTGCTGTTTTATGTGGGGATACTATTGGGTAACTTGTTGATTATTGCTACCATCAAGATCAGCCCAGACCTTGGGAGTCCAATGTACTTCTTTCTTTTCTATTTATCCTTGTCAGATACCTGTTTCTGCACTACTATAGCCCCGAGAATGATTGTGGATGCCCTTTTGAAGAAAGCCACTATTTCTTTTAATGAATGTATCACACAACTCTTTACATTCCATTTATTTGGCTCACTAGAAATCTTAATCCTCATCCTCATGGCCGTGGACCGCTATGTGGCCATCTGCAAGCCCCTGCACTACACGACCATCATGAACCACAGGGTCTGTAGTGGGCTGCTGGCCATATCTTGTGTGGGATCCTGTGTGCATTCTTCAGTTCAGATTTTTCTGGCTTTGAGTTTGCCTTTCTGTGGTCCCAACGTGATAGATCACTATTTCTGTGACTTGCAGCCCTTGTTAAAACTTGCCTGTGCAGACACCTATGTGGTCAACCTTCTCCTGGTGTCCAATAGTGGCTCTCTTTGTACTGTGAGTTTTGTATTACTGATGTTCTCCTATGTTCTCATTCTGTGTTCCCTGAGAAACCACAGTGCAGAGGGGAGGAGAAAAGCCCTCTCCACCTGTGTCTCCCACATCATCGTGGTCGTCTTGTTCTTTGGACCTTGCATATTTATATACACACGCCCAGCAACCACTTTCTCTGTGGATAAGATGATAGCCGTGTTTTATTCAATTGGCACACCTTTTCTCAACCCTCTAATTTACACGCTGAGGAACGCACAAGTGAAAAATGCCATGAGGAAGTTGTGGAGGAAGCAGGTGATGTCAGAAGATATAAGATAAATGGATGTTTCAAAGCATTCTTGATAGTTTGATTTACTCTTGAAAAATGCAATAAAGAATATTATGTCTTAATATTAGTTTATTGTGTTACTATCTTAGAACATAAAGATTATTAGTTTCTTCCAGAAAAGAGATATTGTAGCAAATACATAATAATAATAATAATAATAATAATAATAATAATAATAAAATTCCATTTCTGTTCTTACAGTTGACTCATGTTTATTCAGAGGAAAAGATAGAATTGAGAATAAACAGACTACATCAAGGTCTTTGCTACTGTTCATTGGGTCTGCTTCCCTAGCCCACTGAATATTAATGGTGGTTTTGTCCTAATTTTTTGTTTCTTCTTTCAAGTTGATTTTGGGATTCTCTAGTAATAGCTACTGATCCACACAACCACTACCTATGGTCAAAGCCTAGTAAGATTTCCTTCCTCGAAACATTTTCTTTCATATAGACACTTGGGTCTCATCATCAGTTTGTTGTTTTTCCCAAGTCTGCAGCTAGTCAGATGCCAATATTGAAGAAGCTTCCTATGTAAGAGTATGGATACTTTAGGGAATCTCTCTAAACTGTATATGTATTTTTTGAAAATAGACAACATGCTTGCTTAGATGCTTCTAGAATAGTGAGTGCTATAGATTCCAATGGGCAGAGTTGTAACTGTTATCTTCTTTTATCTAAAGACAAGGAAATTATGAAAAATTCACATGTACTTAATTTAGGTACCATCCTAGTCCCTCTGCATACAGTCTCAGTTCTGGACATGGCTTCTTTGCAGAGCTCCCATGCTAATTGTCAAACATATGACACAGACAGAGACTGCCCTCTTAGCCAGTCCTAAAATTTCTGATAAAGACACAAGGAACACTGAATGTACAACTTCAACATGTGTTTTGGCTGAGGTGAACATTCTGAAGGGAACAATGGAAAATTGAGCAATATACTGGAAACATCTGTGTTAAGGAGGTATGAGATTCATGTTTTAATAAACTAGCCAGTGTCCTCTGATTATCATGGCAACTTCGTTTCTCTTGTAAGAGAACAGTGCTTTCCTCTTACCAAGACAATGCTGCTGCCTCTTGGAAGAATCTGTCACTCAGTAGTATGCGCTGTATTCACAAATGTTTTATTACACTATGTATAGCTTCCACAAGCAAACTAGGGACAGATCTAAGGAAAGCACCCTCTGCTGGAGGAATATAGGAGACAAAATTAAAAAGTTGTAGGAGTTAGCTATTATGTACAGGTGTGAACCAGATGAGGACTTCAGCCTAAGAGACCTTGAAGGAGTTAGCAGAAGTTATGAGGAGTGTAGAGACTAAAGGTTTATGTGGAGGGGTGTATGGCTCAGCAAGCCTGTGGAGGTCAGAGGACAACTTTGCATGATAGTCTTTACCTGATGGTTCACAAGCTTCTGGGAGATTCTCCGGTTTCCATCTCCCATGTTGTGACAGGAAAACCTGGAATTACATTATATGCTTGCTATAACATTTGGCTTTTTATAGGAGTTCTGGAGACCCAAGTTCAGTAAGTTCTTTACCCACTGAGACATATTTCCAGCTCTTTAAGTATTTCTTGACTTGAGATTAATTGGTTGGCATTGTGGTTGAATTGTTTAACCCCTTGAAAAGGATATGATGAAATCCTTATTTACAGATAGAGACTTTAACAGATGTATGTCAAAAAGTAATTAATGTGCACCCTAATATGATTAGTATCATTGTAGAAAGGTGATTTAGGACTGGAGATAGGCCCACACAGGGGGATGATACCTGGAAATGAAAGTAGACTGAAATGATACATGTGCAGACCAAGGAACTCCTAGAGGTCTACAGTAAAGTACTAGGTGTTAGAAGAGAGGCCTTGCTCAGATTATCCTCAGTGCTCTCAGAAGGCACCAAACCTACTGAAACTTTGATCTCAAACTTTCAGTCTTCACAACTGTGAGACAATACATTCTATTGTTTAAGACACTTACTTCATGGTGCTTTATTATGAACAAATTTGGAAACATCACAAATATTGTAATAAGAACATATGAGCCTCATTCATTAAATCATATGTGTGGTGTCATTTAGATTAGTTTCCTATTGTTGCTAAAATAAATTGATATCTGCTTAGTAGATTAAAGCAGCACTGATACATGTCAATTCCATTGACAGTTTGACACAGATCTCATCTCAATGTGCTGAAACATAAGATATCAGCAGGTCTGGGTTCCTTTAAGGTAGTTCTAAGGAGTAAGATATTTCCAATTTATAGGAAGTGCCCACATTCTTTGTTCAGCCTCTTTCACAGCCCCTCTCTCTTTCACACACACTTTTTACAGCAGGAATGAAATATATAAAATATACAAAATTTATCACATGCCAAAAGTATGGGATCATTTATAGTTAGTTTGTAATTTTATAATTCTATCTTCAAAGTAAGCATGTTGCATCCAATTCAACATTTTTCATGTCATCTGGACTTCATTTCTGCCTGTCTTTCACTTTAGAGAAACATTTGGATTATTTTGACCAAAATGCTCATATATTTTGAGGTCAGCTGATTAGAAGGCTAATTCCATGTCTAATCTTAATGGTCTTTTGTTATTTCAAGTAACATAATTACAATTTCCAGTTACTGAATCATGGACAACCGTGGGACTTTTTATTGGTCACCAGAGTGCCCTACTTAAATGGCATGAAAATGTTTAACTTCTTTGGTATAGTGTTGAGGAAAAGTGCTAAGAATTTTTATCATTTATCAGGAATTTCAACAAGCTTGGTCTGGGCTTAAGCTCAGTTGGTAAAAGTGTGAAGACTTGAATTGGATACCCAACACAATGTAGATGACAGGCATTATGGTATGTCCCTATAATTAGTTATTCAGTTTTAGAAAGGTAGATATAGGTAGGTCATCTGGGCAAGCTTAATCTCTAAGCAATGGGTTCAATGAGAAACCCTTTCTCAAGAAATAAAGTTGTTATTTATTGAGGGACATACCTTATATTAACCTCTGGTCTCCACCCACACTGACTTATACAAACATGCAGGTGTGTCTGCACAATATAGGACTCTCTACCAAAATACGCATGCATGCCTGCGTGTGTGTGTGCGCACACACACACACACACACACACACAGATGCAACCCACATATATAAACATGCATACACACATGCTTTCACACCACATATATTCAACCCCACAAAATACCTACAATTGAATGCATTTTCTTGGATTTTTCAGAAGTTACTCCTTTATATAATTAAATGTACTCATCGCCAGTATTTCAGAGAGGTGGGTGGAAATAATAAATAATAAAACTCCCTACAGCATACTCCTGGGTATCCATGGAAATTAAAGGATTCTAGAATAACATTTATAGAAGACATTACTAGAATTGAGATGGATACAATTATATTAATGGCAGCCAGGCTGAAGTGCAATTAGGCATATTTTTCTTATAGATCTCTAGCTAGTGGAAAACCCATTATGGTGTATCATGTCTAGGCCTAGCAGAATGAAATTCCAACTAGACAAGTAGGTACATATCTACACATCCCCTTAGAATATTCAGGGACATAACATATATTAACATTTATTTTATTTTCAAGGCCATTCTTCACATAGACAAGTGGTTCTTGTTGGAACTAAAGGCATGCCCAACCAAAACCTTATTTTTAGGAAAATTTGAATTACAACTTTTTGGACATTACCATGGAGGAAAGAGAAGGAAAATACAGTAGCATATGCAAAAGTAAATTACAAACCCCACAGGGATTTATAAACAAATGGGTCCTTTTCTCTTTCTTTTCATGGTGGCCATAATAGCAGCCCACATCCCAGCTTCACATAGTTACAACCTCCTGTGATTTGGAAGAAAGAGAGTCAAGTGTAATGGGACACAAATTTGGCAACTCATGATATTAGTTCAATGTGGACTTTACATGTCTAAACATCCTGAAACAATGGTGGAAATATCTTGTCAGCCAATCATAATTTACTTTAATGCTCATTCAACTGAGGTATTTGGCAACCCAATAAAAATTCACTCAGACATTTCGGTCATTGTCTTCCAAGTTTAATTTATACTCTATTGATAGAATAAAGAAATTGGTTAGGCATCTTAGGGGTGATTGACCACAAAGTGAATAGCTTTCTCTTGCTAAGTACAGGAATTGTCCTTGGGTCTGTAGGATAAAATCTAGGTCATTACACTTTAACAGGTCAGAAAGATCAGCTGGATCTGGACTTTCCTTATATCTGCCCCCAATAGGGAGTTATTTCACTCTCTGTAGAGAATTCAAAAATTCCTGACATCAAAAAAAAAAAAAAAAAAAAATTCCTGACATCAGGAGTAAACTGTCTAAACCAGCCACCCATCTTTGGGATTCCTAAAATACCTGCAAACCGGGTCTTCCTCACGTAGCCATTCCCCATTAAAAAAAAATAATAAGGCCTGAGACTATCAAGGGGGTCTTCTCAAGCCCCTTTTGCCTCCCTGGGCAAGAGATCCACCTTACTTCATTCTCTTATGTTCTGGGCTTAAGCCCCTGCCCCTTCTCTGCCTCCTAAACGTTTAAGCTATAATGAAATCTTTCTGAACCTTCTCCTCTGGTCTATGCATTTTATTCTTTTAATTCCTAAGAAAAGGATCCAGGAACAACCCAAATTTTCCATGTGTTGGCATATAAGGAACCCTCAAATTCCTATAGCCCCATTATGTCTCTGAATTTCTTGTTTCATAAACTCTTCAATAATTATTTTGTGCTGATACAAAAATTTTAGAATTTGAATTGTCTAAACATGAATAAAATGTGTCTTAAATCAACTCTTCCCTCTACCTTAACCTTATTTTCTCTCAGATGGAAGCTGCTGAGCCTTGGTTAATATTCCTGTTATCATATGTAAATTTCATATGCAGTTTTCATATGTAAAGCTAAGGCTCTTATGCATTTATTTAAACTTGCTTTTCACTTGCAAAATGGATTCTGAAAATTGAAAGCCAAATAAATATTTCTTTCTTTATAGTCTGTTGTTCAGTTATTTTGTTACAGGATGGAAAGATAACACAGCTTAAACACAGAAAGACCTATTCTGATATCCTGAGCCCTGAGTGCTTGTAGCTTACTCTGTTGAGAACTACAGGCATATGTTCCAGGCATTAAAAGACAGACTTATAACTCCAAGTCAAAAGCGTATTGCTGAGGGCTGTGAGTGCTAATTACCTTCCATTCCACATCTAATGTAACTTCTCCCAAGCTTCAGTGGGTGTGAGACCTTGGCTCTCAACCTCCAGAGCTCTCTGAAACTTCACCAGAAAGGGGAACTTGCTCTCCAAGTTCTTTGCAGTCTCTTAGGCTTTCCATAGTCTCAGTTTTCACTCATTCTACCACTGATCATTCTCTGGATCTATTTGGCTGCCTTTCAACTGCTGAGAGACCTAGGACTTATAGCCCAGGGAGTCTGGGGGTTTATAGTTCCCAAGTATCTTTCCAGCCACTTTCCTGCTGATACTGTGGGTATTTGAAGGAGGAAGCCAAGGGTTTCATCTGCTCACCCTAATCCATTTATGGAAACCAAAAAACAAAAAACCACAAGTGGGTCATGGAGAATTCTCAAGAGAAGCCTTTATTGAAGCCTCATATTATAAAACAAAGCAGAATTTTAGAATGTTAGAATTTCTTGGACAAAACTAAAATGAATGAAAAATAGCCTAATGATGTAGCCATGAGAGAGGAGTTCCATGCATGTGCACAGATTCTAGATCCACCAGTCAAAAGGCTTACACATACACCAATCATTAGCTTCAAATAGACACCAGTGCCAAGCCTCCACCGTGTGCAGCTGCCCTTCTGTCAATCACAAGCTTTGTGCTGATTCAGCATAAAAAGTGCTAGCCTTCCCACATTCTGTCTCCAGAGAGAAGAGTTTTAGCACCATCCTGAATATGCATAGAAAATGTCTTCCAGAGTAAAGTCTCAAATTACTGCCATCCCCAACAACATTTCTATGGAGAAACACAACCTGGGGGTATAGTATATAAAAGATAAACAAAGAAAATGCTTTCCAAAAGTAAATTATTAATTTAAAATTATTTTTGGCATAGATATAACTTTAGCATTTACTATAGATGAAGGCAAACTGTCATATTAATGAGATGAGTATGCTTATTTTTATATAAAGATTAAATCCTGGTCGATATTTGATAATGAAGATAGAGCATCTTCAACATTGTGCAGAGTTGACTTTATGATTGTCAGTGTTGAATGTTGAGAAGGCCACCTCACATAAATGCGTATTTCACAATGATATACATAGTTTCAAGGTCATTTCAGAAATTATTGGAAATCCTGCTTTCATCCCTAGGCAAAATTAATTTATGGATTTTTTTTCTCATGAAATTCATGTCAGCAATTCAAACAGCAAGTTCTGAAATCAAATATTGTGACACAATGAATTCTAAAGATATACTAAGCACACACTGAGGAACAATGTTTGGAAAATCTTTTTTGGCGGGGAGGCTGGTTTCGAGGTAGTGTCTCACTCTAGCCCAGGATGACCTGGAATTCACTGTATAGTCTCAGGGTGGCCTTCAACTCACTGTGATCCTCCTAACTCTGCCTCCCAAGTGCTGGGATTAAAGGCATGAGACGCCACACCCAGCTTGAAAGTCTTTATTTTCTGTAATCAAACCATTGTTTCTATAAGAGCAGAAACCTTTGTATATAGTACAGGCCTCACAATTCACAACAGGCAGTAGGTAGTCTCAAAAAAAAAAAAGTCTGAGCTGAGGTGCTTAATGCAGTGTTCATTGGTGTTGCAAGTGCAATGCAAAGTCCTCATGTGTGCTCAGAGTCAAGGCTGTATTGATGTCACAGGACCTCATCTAAAATCGAGTACATGTTTGATTTTCAAATAGGTTGTACCTCTTCATATTCAGAATCTTTTTTGCTGTTAATAAATATTTCAAGATCTTTAAATTCAGTTATGAAACCCTATATCCACAATGGACTGATTGACAAAGAATGGGCTGGATGACTGGCAGCTCCCAATTCAAAGCTACTTGGCACAAGGGAAGTTCTTTATCTGTTAATAAAGGTGGTGAACTATTTCTCCAGCTTATTTAAAAAAATTAAACATTACTTATAGTAAGCACATTATAAGGTAGCATTTTTGTATCTTATTTTTTGTTTTTATTAACATACATACTTGGCTTTTGTTAAATCTTCACCTACCCTTCTTCTGCCCCCAACCAGCTCTCATTTTCTTACATTATCTTCATATTCCTATGCTTTACAAATCTCTGTTTTTCCTACGTTTCACAATTAAAGAATCTTATGGCCCCTTTCATGTGTTCCTTTATCTTTCTCTGGGATTTACATACTCTCTCTCCCCCAATGATACACATATACAAAAGTTCTAATCTAGAATTCACTATGACAGAAAACATGGAGTTTTGTATTTTTCTACTTGGGTTGCCTCACTTCAAAGGATATTTTCCAGTTTTATTCTTTTTGCAGAAAATTAAATAAAATTAATTTTATATGAGTAGATTCTGTGCTTGCAGGGTATCTATTAAGCCACAGAGCACTTTTTATTTGAAAATCTTGGGGTTCTGTGAAGAATGTGCCTTCAGCCCAGGAAATAGACTCTGGGATCTCAGGATACCACAGAACTGTCCCTGGTATATACTAGCACACAGATCACATGAATATTAAAGGATCTAGAAAAGCTTATCTGGAACACACAGTCACAACTGAGGACACTGAGTGACAGTTGAATTTTTCTTAGGAGTTCCATTGCTTCTGTCACCAGACAATATTTTATTTGACATATAATATATAATATGTTGGTATGCTGGTAATACCTAACGCCTCTACACTCTTTGTATCATATGGTTATTAAGTGTCATAAAAGTAAACTTAATATAGAGTAAGCACACAACCTGAAAGTTCAGTTTATTTTCACATCCAGATGTTTCTCATTTGTAAAATAATAATAACCATGGGGAATAATACTTTTCAAGATATGAATATCTTACATCAGCATGTGTGAAATATTCCCTTTAGAATGCAGTAGGAAGAAGGTTTTTTTTTCTAGTACTTAATGGACAAGCTGCATTCAAAAGAAGATAGGAATATAATGCCCACTGCAAAGTCCTGTAACAGTGATGGTAATTTCTGCTTTTAGAGCTCAGAGTCATTATTTCAGGTTAGTCCAATGTAATTTTTATTGCATTCCCAAGACTTATAACTGAATCATTTTGACATCTTATAAGAGATATAAGCCAGTGTTTTTAAAGTTTTCTTGTTAATAGAGGATATAATTTGAATGAAATATCAGCATTGAAAAAAATCAGTAATTGTCTCATTTAAGCCCCATGTTTGTGAAAATCTTCACTGCGTAGGATGAGCTACTGAATGTTAAACAGTATAGCTTTCTAAAATTATCTTTATTATGAATAATTAGATACATCATATGAGCAAATCTTGTGATTTTCCCTTCTTTCTGTCCCCTACCCACTGGTGTCCCTCCTTGGTAAACATACTGGGTCTGTCCAGTATGTAAAAAATTTTAAATGTTTTTCATGTAAGGCTCTGGAAAGAAATGTTCCCAGGAAGTGCTTTGGAGACAAAAACTTAAAAGAGATTGCCCTGGGAGACAATGAGTGAAAGGGCAGCATAGAACAGTGAACTGTCACAACGTTGCCATCTCCACTGGCAAACTGGAACCAAATGCTGCTCTTAGTTTACAACATAAAACCATTGTTCCTTTAAACAGCCATTTCTTTTATATAATACCACTGGAATATATTTTGTAAATGATCTACATACAAGATTTAGTTTGAAATGCTGAATAACAACTTCTATAGAATTTACAGAGCAAATATAAAAATTAGGGGTCAAATTATATATTATATGAATATATATTCATGTTATATGAATATATGTATATATATGTACATTCAGTAGAACATAATGAAATAACAATTTAAATAGGTATATAATGAAGATGAAAGGAAATACCATATGGGTAATATGCTCAGTCTTAAGAAGACTTTGTATGATATCCTCATTTACCTCAGCCCTTGCCCCAATCTAATCTTATTTGATTGATCACATGTAACTGATCATCTCATATCCCTCTACAATGCTCTTGTGCTATGTCTGGCAATATTGTGAAAGAGGAATAATTAAATGTTAATCTTATGTAAGTTAAGATAACTGACACACACACAGACTAAATACCTCTGGTACTCAGGCCAGAATGTTTATCCACCATTTTTCTCAAAAGTTGCAATTATCATAGAGATGATAATAAAGTAACTCATGGTGAGCAAATAATATAATTATTTTATATTTTGGTGGGATTATTATTTTATATTGGGTGGGATTTCTCCATGAGAATAAGCAGCTTTCATGTGAATGAAAACAAGCCATGTATTTGAAAATCATGTAATCTTAATATTTATGCATAATATTATATGAGATAAAATATATATTACAATTCTTATGAGTAGTGGTGGTATGCAATATCGTATTTATGTTATAAAAGTGTCAAGGAAACAAATATGTGACAAATACTGAGAGGAAGATTGGCAAACATGAGGCTGAATCTCAGTTGAACATGAAAAATGAAGTCAATACTAAAAAAATAACAATCACATCATTAAAATAATATTCCTAAAATAGGTAATTTTATACAGAATTATACCTGAATATTGAGTTTGAAGAATCTTCTGGCAAACTATCTCTTTCATGACCATATTAAAAATAATAATATGATTGTAATGCTTATTAAAATGGAAGAAATTGTGTTGAAGGGCACAAATTGTGTTGAAACTTCAGACAAAATATCTCTGATAAGAAACATGTTATTTTGCTTAAAATATCCTGTAACATTGCATAGCATACATATTTTCAATAACTTGCCTTTCTTTTGCAGATAAATTAATTTCAGTTCATTTCCTGTCTTGGTTCATGAAGCCATGCAACTGAATAACAATGTCACAGAATTTATTCTACTAGGGTTGACACAAGATCCATTTAGGAAGAAAATAGTATTTGTTGTGTTTTTGCTGTTCTACATGGGGACATTATTGGGTAACTTGTTGATTATTGTTACCATCAAAGTCAGCCAAGATCTTGGGAGTCCAATGTACTTCTTTCTTTTCTATTTGTCCTTGTCGGATACCTGTTTCTCCACCTCAATAGCCCCCAGAATGATTGTAGATGCCCTTTTGAAGGATGCTTTTATTTCCTTCAGTGAGTGTATGATCCAAGTCTTTACATTGCATTTTTTTGGCTGCTTGGAAATCTTCATCCTCATCCTCATGGCCGTGGACCGCTATGTGGCCATCTGCAAGCCCCTGCACTACATGACCATCATGAATCACAGGGTCTGTAGTGTGCTGGTGGCCTTGGCCTGGGTGGGATCCTGTGTGCATTCTTTGGCTCAGATTTTTCTGGCCCTGAGTTTGCCTTTCTGTGGTCCCAATGTGATAGATCACTATTTCTGTGACTTGGAACCCTTGCTGAAACTTGCCTGCTCAGATACCTATGTGATCAACCTGCTCCTGGTGTCTAACAGTGGGGCCATTTGTACTGTGAGTTTTGTTGTGCTGATGTTCTCGTATGTCATCATCCTGCGTTCTCTGAGAAACCACAGTGCTGAAGGGAGGAGAAAAGCCCTCTCCACATGTGTCTCCCACATCATCGTGGTCGTCTTGTTCTTTGGACCTTGCATATTTATATATACACGCCCAGCAACCACCTTCTCCGTGGATAAGATGATATCTGTGTTTTATTCAATTGGCACACCTTTTCTCAACCCTCTGATTTACACACTGAGGAATGCGGAGGTGAAAAATGCCATGAGGAAGTTGTGGAGTAAGAAAAGGATCTCAGATGATATAAGATGAATGTATGCCTCAAACTCTTCATAGCTTGATTTAACATAGAAGAATGAAATAATGAATGCTATTTTTATTGTTGTTTTAATATAGGTGATATTATGAATTTCTTTAGGAAAAGAAACTATTTAACATATACAGCAGTTATTTTTTGGTCAATTTTATGTAGAGGATGAGATAACAGGATATACAAGCAGACACTGTGTCTGATGTTCTAGTATAACCAGTACTACTGATTTGGTTCTGAATTTTCTTCCTCATTCAAGTTGATTTCATGCCACTTATCTTCGTGACCATTTCTAATATTCATAGAGTGACATCCTTCAAAATAGTTTCCTTTATATAATCACTTCGTTCTCATCATCAACTTCATAGCTCCTTTTGACTCTGCAGATAGTCAGTTTAAAACAACCAAAGCATCTTTCTATTTTAAGAGTATAGATACCTTAGGGAATCTCTCTTACAACTGTGCATTATACTTTAAAAACATGTCACATATGTGCCTCAATTTCTGTAAAACAATGATGGAGTACACAGAAAATCCACTTTTGAGAATTCTTATCTCAGAAAGTCTATATTCTCTATGCAGACATTATATCTCATAATGAGTCTTTAATGACATTTTTCCTCCTAATTTGGGATGCTATATAAGTTCTATTAAACCATGACTATTTGCTTCTTTTTCATAAATATCCATTGTGAATAAAGAGTATTTAGTTCAAATATATACATATATATATATATATGTATATGTATATATATACTTATATGGGTAGAGATCAAGAGTAACATAGCTTGATGGTAAGACATTTGAACATAATAAATTGAACAAAAATATGATAACCTAAAGGGACATTGCATTACATTTTGAAACAGAAATTCTCATATTACAGATATGAATTACATTATGGAGTTTTCAGTCTAAACCACAAGACTATAATTTGAGAAAAAAAAGTAGATATTTGAATGATATTTCCTCTTTGGAGATGCTATTTTGCCTTAATTATTTTTCATTTGTTCTCAAGTCTCTAAGAACATGAACAATAATGATCTTTTTCCTGCAATCTGTTTTCTTACCTGTGTTCTCACTTCATATATATATATATATATATATATATATATATATATATATATATGATTAATATTTTTTCTGAGATTTGTATTTTTAATTACAGATTATTAAATTAGATTACTAAATTTATAGCCATTTTGTTATATCAGAAACATATTTCTATTTTTTTTCTTTTGAAGTCTTGGGATTAAATCTATTCCTACATTAATGCCAACCAGGTTTTCTACCACTGACATACTCTCTAAGATCTAGGATTCCTTTCCATCAAAAAAATGTTCAAAGTTTCATCTTGTGGTTGTAGAAATTTCTAGGTACTCTAGTGAAATATATACACACGTAAATTATTTGAATTCTAAAAATTTCTATGTAAAATCCATCCATCTCACAAATATTATCACTGTAAAACAGTTATTTTTTTTTTGTTTCTATTGTTGTAAGGTCTGTACAGCTGTATATACCAAGGGCAAGTTATACCTGTTATCCCATTTTCTCTAAAATTAAAGAAATTACTTTGACTTAGACTTGAGAAAGTGAAGTCTTACCACACAAAGAAATTTAGTATCTATGCCCAGAAATCCCATTAAACTGTGCATGGGAAGATTACTCGGTCAGTAAAGGAAACAAATGCCTTGCCGTCTAAGCACTAGAACCTGCGTTCAGGTCCCTAACACATATTGAAATTCCAGGTATGGTTGTGCCTGCCTAAAATAATGTCAACATGGGGGAGGTGGAGGGAGATAAGCTGATCACCCAGACATGCTGGTTAGTGAGATTAGCTCATTAGTGAGCTCTGGACTCAATGAGAGAACATTTAAGGAAGAAAAACAGTGTCAACCAACACCTCCATACACAATCACACAATCACAAACCCACCCCCCACACAACTGTTCTTCTAGCCCTCAAGTATACATGTCTACCAATGTCTTTTATGCTTTCTTTCTAGTATTTTCATATTTTAAAAAAGTATTCCCTTGCTTGATTAGATTTACTCCTTAATACTCTTTAAGACAACAATCATCGAGATTTCTCCCTCATTTTCTTTCTCAGCTTGTTCATGATTTGTTCAGTGTATGAGAAGACTGTAGATTCATCTAGGCTAACTTTGTAACCTGCCACTTTTCTGAATGTGTTCATCAGTTCTAGAAGTTGTCTTTTCTTCCTCTCTTTGATAAATTTATGGGGATACAATGGGGGAACTTTGCTTCCTCCTGTTTCACATAAGAGGGGCTTGATGAATGCAATCGGGGTGCTGAACATTATCCTAAGTCAGTCCCAATGTCAGACAGTCTTGTCCTTGGAAATAGAGAAGAGGATATCTATCAAGTGTAACTTACGTACCCTGTTCCAATTAGGTCCCTGTCATGAGTGGCAGATTTTGAGTGCCAAGTAGAATGAATAGGACAGGATTTTTAAAGGGCTTCAGCTGCTGGACCTTAGGTGTGCTCTTCCAAATCAAGGTAAATGGTCTTGAACACCACAAAGTGTGAATGGAAGAGGGTTGCTAAAATAATGTGGTTGCTGTAACTTGCTCTTGCCAGATAGAGGAGAAGGTGAGACCCAGGCCTGAAATGATGAAGTTCAGGCTGGTGCTGAAGAGATCCTGTGTCTGTCTTAAGGGAATTTTGTAGAAATGACTGGAAATCAATGCATTATGCATGTCCATCTCTCCCCTGAATGTTTTCATTTGTATGTCCCATGAGTGCCTGTGTCCTACCTTTTTATTGACTCTCAATTATTCAGTGTGACACAGTTACTTTGCCATTAGAAATGTATTTCATGTTCTTTACTTTATGTAACTGCCTAGTTTTCAGTTTAGGCTAGAATAAGAAAAGATGGTGTAAAGAGGAAAACAACAAACAATAAGAAACACTGGTGGGATTTTTGTACTAGATGTCTTTCAAAAGCTTACTAGTGAGCTGCTTAATTCATATGAACTTTACTTCCTTTCATATGAATTGTTAATGCTACTTTCTGGTTGCTCCAACAATGAGAAGTCTAACCAAAAGTGGCTTGAGGAAGAAAACATTTATGATGGCTTAAAGACTCAAGGGGAAGCCCCATGATGTCAGAGAAAACAATGGCATGAACCGAGTGTGGACATCAACACCTGGCCAACATCAGGTATACAACAGCAATAAGAGAGTGTATCAAACAATAGCAGGGGAAGCTGGATTTAACCCTCATAACTCCCCCACCCATGCCAGGCCAGCAACATAGCTCCAATAAGATTCCAGTACCCAAACTGTTATCAGCTAGGAATCTTGTATTCAGAACACATTGGTTTGTGGGGGACACCCAGAACAAGCCATCACAGTCCACCCCTGGCCCCTATAATCTAACAAGCAAACATGATCAACTTTAAAAATCTCCAGTTTTTTATTCTATTCCAATTATATTTAAGCATCCATCAAGGCCACCAGAGACTACACAGTGAATTCCAGGTAAGCCTCAGCTAGAATAAGACCCTACCTCGAAAAAGCAAAACAAAACGAACAAACAAACAAACAAACAAAAACACTCTAATAATCTAATGTTTTTCAGTGAAGTGTAATTCCCCCAAACAGAAAACAAACAAACAAACAAAAAAAAAAAAAACCCAAAAAGGCCATACTGGCACAGAACATTCACACTGCAAAAGAAAGCACTGAGCACAGCAAAAATACAAAATTTAAAACAAAACATCAAACTCTTAACTGCAATCCAATAATTATTCACACTGGAGTTCAAATTCTGACCCCCCCCCCCCAGCTCACCTACACACAGTCCCAGAAAGCTTTATCCTGTATCACCGGCTCTCCTTGGCAGCCTTTCATAGTCCTGACATCTCCATTGGTTTTCCAATGCATCCAACAGTTCATCCTCATGGCTGCACACACAGAAAATCCAACATACCTGCTTCAGGTTGCTGATGGCCATTTCCGAAAACAAAATTTGTGCTGCCAATCTAATGATACCCTTATAATATTCCAAGTAGCAGTTGGGCTAAGAATTTGTTAATTCAGGGGGGAACAAGGCCAACATTGAAAAGCAGAAATACTTCAACATTTAAGCCCCCTACTTAGAGTCCAAGTTCTTCCTGATTTTCTTCTGTCACAATGCAGATCACCTGGCCTAGTCTCAGGGGCTGTAATTTCTCCAACAATTGCAGCAGAATGGGCAGCAGTTTGGGCCCAAAGATTTTATTTCTTTCTGTGCCATAGTCATCTGCTCACACCAGTCCATTTCTATGAAAGGCAACCCTGCACAAGTTCTCAGGACACAGGCAGGCAGAAGGCAGTAAGTCTCTCACACAAACTGCTTCTGGCACAGTCTTGACAAAATTTTTTCTCACCCTTGTAAGCCAAATCTCACAGTCCATAGTTCTTACTGCATTCTTGCCTTCAACACTGACCAGAATGGTCCAACAAGCTGAATTTACAGCATTGCAAGTGTTCTCTCGGGTTGAGGTTTCAAATCCTTCCATATTTCTCATCTATATGAGTTCCAAAAGGCCAAACCTACAGCAAACCAGCAGTAAGGACTGATCCCACTCTCTGGTACCAAAACTGTGGCAGAGAGCTTCCATGTGTCAGTGAGTGGCACACTCTCCTGATAATGTTGTCCACCTGAGGTTTGCCAGGAGGGTCCACCCCTCCGCTTGTGCTATCATTTCCTTGCCATCATGGAGCTTCCCTTGGAGTCCCTAAGCCAAAATAAATCCATTTCTCCCATCAGCTTGCTTCTGATTGGATTCCTTGTTGTAGCAAGCAGAGAAGGATGCCTACAACAGCTACCTTACGTATAGTTACACAGACTAAGTGATTTTATGAAAATTTTCAATAAATTCCTGGAGATATAATAGTATTTCAGTCAAATTAAATACTTTTTTCTAAATTAAGTTAAATAAAATTGATTTGATATTAATAGATTTGGTGCTTGGTTGGGTACATACTAAGCCACAGAACACTTTTTATTTGATAACCTTGGGGTCCTTTAAATACTATGTCTGTAGCCCATGGAATAGACTCTCTCATCTCAGGATACCACACAGCTGTCCCTGGTTTATACTAGCCCAC
Source organism: Zapus hudsonius (assembly GCA_004024765.1). Classification (NCBI taxonomy): domain Eukaryota; kingdom Metazoa; phylum Chordata; class Mammalia; order Rodentia; family Dipodidae; genus Zapus; species Zapus hudsonius. The sequence continues at coordinate 53,296 of PVHP010003686.1, forward strand.
CAATCACATGAATATTAAAAGATCTACAAAAGCTTATCTAGGAACACACAGAGTAAAAACTCAGGACACTGAGTGACAGTTGAATTATTCTCAGGAGTTCCAGTACTTTTTAAATCAGACAATATTTTAGGTGATATTTTATCACCCATATACACTATTTTTCCTGATAGTTTGGTATGCTAGTGATATCTAACATCTGCACACTCTTGTTTAATCTGTTTGATGTCATAAGAGTTAAAATGATATAGTTATACAGTGAGTATATCACCTAAATATTCAATTTACTTTTATCATCCAGTTGTTTCTCATTTGCAAAAATTGATAACAGCAGGGAACTATCCTTTTTGATTTATGACTATATTACATCAGCATGTGTAAAATATTCCCTCTGGAATACAGTAGGCAGAAGGTATGTTTTTTGTTGTTGTTGTTCTAGTACATAATGGACAAGCTGAATTCAAAAGGAGATGGAAATATGGTGCTTACTGCAAAGTCCTGTAACACTGATGACTGTTTCTGCATTTTGAGCTCCGAGTATTTTTTTTCAGGTTAGTCCAATGTAATTTTATTGCATTCCCAAGACTAAAGGTTTAATCATTTTTACATTGTATAAGAAAATTATAGAAAAATGAATTAAGTCAATGTTCTTAAAGGTCTATTTTAAATAGAGGATTTGATTTGAATGAAATATAAGCAATAAAAATCATTAGCTTATTTGAGCCCAATCTATGTAAAATACTTCACTGTAGGGTGAGCAGGATGTGCTCCATATGTTAAACATTACAACTTTTTGATTTTACACAGTATATAAAATTTTTCGAAAGCTTTTCATGAAAGGCATCTGAAAACTAATGTCCCAAGGAAGTGCTTTGGAGCCAAAGACTTAAACTCGACTGACCTTGGAAACAGTGAGTGGAAGATAAGCACAGAACAGTGAGCTGCATAAGGCATTTGATTATTGCAGCTTTGCCATCTCCATCTGTTGAATTTGAACCAAGTGCTGTGGTTTGTTCACAGCATAATAATTATTGTTCCTTGCATCTTGCATTGATTTACAAGGTATCCAGAGAATATATATTGTGTAATCGATCAACATCTGTGATTCATTTTGAAGTGCTGAATAACTACTTTCAGAGAATTATCAGAACAAGCTTAAAAATATAGGGGTCAAATATATATATATATATATATATATATATATATATATACAGTAAAATGAAATGATAATTTATATAGATATATAGTTAAGATGAAAGGAAATACTATATCAGTAATACAATCTCCTCATACCCTGCTTGCTGCAATGCTCTTGTGCTATGTCTGGTAATAACTGTGAAAAAGGGATAATTAAATGTTAATTTTATGTCATGTAAGTAAATAACATACATAGACTTAATATCTCTGGTATTCAGACCACAAGGTTTACCAACCCTTTTTCTCCAAGATAGCAATGATCATAGAGGTGATGATAAAGAAAGGTACTCATGGTGGACAAATAAATAGCTATTTTATATTTTGGTGGAATTAAGACCTCCATGGGAATACGCAGCCTTCTTGTGGATGAAAAAAGCCATTTTCTTTTCCGCAGTGAATGATCAACTCTGCATAGAGATAAAGTGAGTGTCAAAATTCTCTGAAAGATTCAGTGTAACTTTAGGAAATGTGATCCTTGGAGAGAGAGGCCTACAGGATAGTGATGCTGCTTGTTGAGGCCCCTGTATGATGGAGTCAGGGAGGCAGCCGCCCAGCACTCTGTTCCACCCTCATCTACAATCCACCACATATGGATTCTTTACTTTCAGCTATTTTTTGTCCCGTCCCAAACCGACACATTGTCCATTTATAATTTTGTTGATTATTATAAGCATTCTTCAATTGGTATATTTGTCACTGCAACCCATTTTTGAAATACCTTTGAGAACCTGATGAAAAGTATTTCATTTTTTTGGTAGAGGAAATGAACATGGGTATATATATATTCATCCAGAGAAGCATGATCAGTAGAAGGAGGTTGTTAAAATGTCAGGTCTACCCTGTCATCTCCAACAGGGTCACTGATCCTTCTAAAATTATGATACCAATCTCTCAACGTTATGCTTTTTGAGTGTCAGAGACCCATCATCTTCAATGCCAGCTGGTCCTATGCCGGGATCAATGTCTTCTACTTCAAGTTAAGCCCCTGAAGCTGTGAAAAGTGAATGCAAACCATGTAAAAGAAATGTTCTTGATCAAAATATTAGAAGTTGTACAGCAATACTTCTACTTTTACCTAAATCAAATACAACCAGAGGACTCTACATGATCAATGTTGCACTTCTAGTAAAAAAGAAATTCAGAAGTACCTACAAAGGGTACATGTTGGCTCAATTTTATATGGTGATCACTAAATATGTTAGGAGTATTTCAAGATTATTTGGAGATTATGAATTTGCATTTTCCATGTGTTCATGTTAGAATTTCTTGGGGAATCTTTACACAGTTTGAATAATCTTACGTATTTGCAAATCATATAAATTTCATATTTATGCATAATATTATATGAGGTAAAATATATAGTTATGAGTAATGGTGGTATGCAATATCACATTTATATCATCAAAGTCCAAGGCAAACTAATATAGGCAAATACTGAGGGAAATATTGGCAAAATAGAAACAGAATATCAATTGAATATGAAAAATGAAGTTAATGCTAAAATATAGTTCACATATATTACATTGCAATCCTTAAATGGCTAAATTTACTCCAAATTATGCTGATTGTGTGATTCAATAATCTTATGGCTAACTACATTCATAGACATATTAAAAATGATAATATATGTGTAATACTCATTAAAATGGAGGAAAATGTGTTGTAGTGAATAAGAAACTGCAGACAAAATATCCCTGATAAGAAACATGTTATTTTACTTAAAATATCCTGTACATAGCATACTTTCAAATTTTTCCCTTTCTTTTGCAGATAAAGTAATTCATGTTCATTTCTTGTCTCGTTCATGAAGCCATGCAACTGAATCATAATGTCACAGAATTTATTCTACTTGGGTTGACACAAGATCCATTTAGGAAGAAAATAATTTTTGTTGTTTTTTTGCTGTTTTACATGGGGATATTATTGGGTAATTTATTGATTATTGTTACCATCAAGGTCAGCCAAGATCTTGGGAGTCCAATGTACTTCTTTCTTTTCTATTTGTCCTTGTCGGATACCTGCTTCTCCACTACTATAGCCCCCAGAATGATTGTTGATGCCCCATTGAAGAATACTACCATTTCTTTCGATGAGTGCATCACCCAAGTCTTTACATTCCATTTATTTGGCTGCTTGGAAATCTTCATCCTCATCCTCATGGCCGTGGACCGCTATGTGGCCATCTGCAAGCCCCTGCACTACACGACCATCATGAACCACAGGGTCTGTAGTGTGCTGGTGGCCTTGGCCTGGGTGGGATCCTGTGTGCATTCTTTGACTCAGATTTTTCTGGCCTTGAGTTTGCCTTTCTGTGGTCCCAATGTGATAGATCACTATTTCTGTGACTTGGAGCCCTTGCTGAAACTTGCCTGCTCAGATACCTATGTGATCAATCTGCTTCTGGTGTCCAATAGTGGGGCCATTTGTACTGTGAGCTTTTTGGTGCTGATATTCTCATATATCATCATCCTTCGTTCTCTGAGAAACCACAGTGCAGAGGGGAGGAGAAAAGCCCTCTCCACCTGTGTCTCCCACATCATCGTGGTTGTCTTGTTCTTTGGACCTTGCATATTTATATATACACGCCCAGCAACCACCTTCTCCATAGATAAAATGATATCTGTGTTTTATTCAATTGGTACACCATTGCTCAACCCTCTAATTTATACACTGAGAAACACAGAGGTGAAAAATGCCATGAGGAAGTTGTGGAGTAAGAAAATGATCTCAGAATGTATAAGATGAGTATATGACTCATTTTTTTCATAATTTGATTCAACATAGAAGAATGGAATAATGAATATTATTTTTTATTGTTGCTTTAATGCACTGAGATTATTAAGTTCGTTTCCTAAGAGAATATGGAACATATACACCAGCCTTTGCTGAGTCAATTCTATGGAGAAGAGGAGACAGCATGTTATAGAAACAGACATAAAAGCCTTTTCCCATGTTCATTGGTTCTCCAATTGTTTCCTTTTCCATTTTTTTCTCTACTGTCTATGGTAGTTTTGAATAGATGTCCCCCAAAGAATTAAAGGTTTATTAAAGTTGTAAGGTGTCTCCAGCCAGTTCTGGCTAGAGGAAGTGTTTCACCCTTGCCAGAACCTAGGTTTAAGCCCTCATTTACTTCTAGGGTTGGTCTGGAATTCTAGCTTTACATATGCAAAAAGCAGTCTACTGCCCATGCCCAGAGAGTTTGACCAAGACTGAGTTTAAGAAATGGACTGTGTGCTTGGCTACGGATATGGGACTGATATTTAAGATTTGAAGTTGGAAAAACCTCAAAACAATTTAACTTACTGGCCCAGAGACTGGCTTTTGATTATGGCCCAACTGCTTTACATTGAAAAAATGGAGAAATGCCTGAGGTGTTTCCACCCAGGAAGGACAGAAAGATGGACTGTGCAAACTCTTTGGAAAGGAATCTGCTCTTCAAGGTCACATTTATTTTGTCCCTGAATTAACAACATGGCTGTGTCCTGCATATCTAGTACTACATTTGGAAGCATTAGGAATGCATGTGTGGAGTGGGTTGTGAAGTGCACAGGGTTCCAAGAGCCGCTGCTGAGATGTGGTATTTGGAACAGGGCATGGAGTCCCTGTTTGGCAAATTAAGCCATTGGAAAGTTGACCGTGGTTTGCAATGGATATTCGAAGATATTTGGACATAACAGGACTATGCCAAGACTACCATGGAGTGCTGTTAGCTTGAGATGGAAGTTTTCCCAAGTACTCAGCCAAGCTGGAGGGACAAAATTGAAAAATCCAGAGACTTGTCAGTCACTGGCTGTGCTGTGGGACTTGAACTGCAGATGTGAATATTTACTGATGGTTGTTGAGTTTTCCTTGGCCCAGTCTTTCCTTGTTATGCCTCTTAGCAGTTGGAAATGTTTGCTCTGTGCCATTATATGTTAAAAGCTTATAACTTGTTTTGATTTTACAAAATTTAAAGTTGATAAGACTATGGGATCTTTAAAGTTGGACTAAACATAATATAGATAGTTATAATTCTTTTGGGGGCCAGGGGTAGATTGTGGTAGTTTTGAATAGATGTCCCCCAAAAGAATTAAAGGTTTATTAAAATTGTAAATTGTCTCCAGCCAGTTCTGGCTAGAGAAAGTGTGTCACCTTGGGCAGAACCTAGGTTTCAGCCCTAAGGTACTTCTGGGATGGGTCTGGAATTCTAGCTTTACATATGCAAAAAGCAGTCTGAGCTCAAGCCTGGAGTTCCCTTTGTTAGTTAGGGGTGTGCTTGCTTGTGGTGCTGGTGGTGGGCTTCTGTCTCTTTCTCTGTTTGGACCTGTGAAAGGGGGCCAGCCTTTTTTCCTTAACTTCCCCTGTGTCTGTTACCTCAATAAATATTTTCCTCCCCAAATCGTGCCTGGTTTGAAGATTCATCCCAGCAGCATGTGGCTAACTACGACACTGTCCTTGCATCTCTTTGTTTATATAAAAGTAATAAGTTTTAAATTGTCATAAAATTCTCCATTTTATTGCTTCCTAGTACACCTATCTTCATCAATATTATGTGTTTTTAAACTACGGTTGGTTAAAAACTATTTTAATAACATTTAGATTCCTTAAATATATGTCATAATTTCTTGAGTAATATGTGATGGAGGTGAAAGTGTGACTATGTCTGTAACTATAGTACCTCAATTCTTTTGAATGCATACTCAAAGTGTATTAAAGGGTATGTGATAGCTCTATATTTCCTGAATTTTTTTCTAAAATTGCTACATTTTTTCATTGTCTGCACTGATTTGCACTTTCAAACACAGAGGAAAGGGTTCTTCTTCATACTCTTATCAGCATTTTTGACAGCTTTATTATGAGGTGATTGCTGACATTCTTTATGAATTTGATTTGCAATTTTTGTGATTGTTATTTTCATTTAAATTTGTATTTGCTTTTTATTTTCAGTGAATTTATTCATTAACATAGTAGAGTTTCACATAAGAACATTTTTATGAAAGTATAAGTTGTGTGTAGAGCAGTCATTGACACACTCCTCCCATTCTCTTCTTTTCCCCTTCCTCGAGTCCTCTTAGTTTCACTGGACAGTTTTCTTCTACTTGCATGTCATATATACATGCATGGCTTTATGTATCCATGGGAAATCTAGGAAAACCAATGAGAGAAGACTTATAATATATGTCTTGCTGAGCTTGGGTTAATTCACTTAATATGTTTATCTCCAGATGTATGCATTTTCCTAAAATATGACTTAAAATGCCTTTGTGTATATATTCCACATTTTCTCAATTTATTTTACCTTCAAAAATACTGACTGAAATGTGAAGTCATCAGAATGGATATAACAATGCATGGCATCTAGAATAACTGATCTTCCAGGCCATATTATTCATTTTTATTCATTTTATTTTATTTTATGTTTAATGTGGTTCTGTAAATCAAACAAATGACCATTAATATGATAAGGAAGTGACCTACTAAAGTTATTGCTACTCCCAGACAATATTCTTAACCTCTGTAATAAGATGCTAAACAATAATAATATAAAGTTACATTATTCTATTTGTTATTCTTTTGAGTCAAAGACTACCATGTACATAGTTTATATACTAGTTGAATATGTATACCTGAAATCTAATAATTTTCCATAGTGTCTCTCATTTTAACTATCATTGTTAGTAGTCATCTGTTTGCTTTCCAGAGTGGTTGAACAAGTTTGCAATCCCACCAGCAGTGAATGAGTGTTCCTTTTTCCCAGCATCCTCGCCAGCAATTATTGTTGTTGCTTTTTTATGATTGTCATTCTGACTGGAGTAAGGTGGAATCTCATTGTGGTTTTTATTTGCATTTCCCTGATGCTTAAGGATACTGAGCACTTTCTCAGATGTGTAAAGGCCATATGGGTTTCTTCCTCTGTGAATTCTCTGTTGAGATCAGTGCCCCATTTTGTGAGGGGGCAGTTTGAGTTTATGTTATTAATTTGTTTGAGTTATTTGTATATTCTGGAAATTAGGCCTCTGTCTGAGTTGTAGCTGGCAAAAATCATCTCCCAGTATGAAGGGGGTCTATTGGCTCTGAGTACAGTGTTTTTGTCTGTACAGAAGCTTTTGAGCCTGATCACGTCCCATTGGTTAAGTGACTATTGCACTTCCTGGCCTTTGGAGATTTGCTCAGGAAATTATTCCTTACTCCTATCTCATGTAGGGTTCCTCCTATTTTTTTCTTCCAGGGTGTTTAGGGTTCTATGGTTAATATTGAGGTCTCTGATCCATTTGGAGTTGATTTTTGTGCATGGTGAAAGGAGTGTATCTATTTTTATTTTTTTTACACGTGTTTATCCAACTTGTCCAGCACCATTTGTAGAAGATGCTATCTTTAGCCAAGCATACATCGTTGGCACCCTTGTCAAAGACTAAGTAGCTGAAGTTACTTGCATTAAAGGCTGGATCTTCAATTCTATTCTACTGGTCAGACTGTCTGTTTTCCTGCTAATACCATGCTATCTTAGTTACTATGGCTTTGTAGTATGTTTTGAAGTCAGGTATGGTGATACCTCTTGCATAAGTTTTCTTTGCTCAGACTAGTTTTAGCTATTCGAGGTCTTTTACCTTCCAAATAAATTTTGATATTATTTTTCTATATCTGTGAAGAAAGAGGTTGGGATTTTTATTGACATTGCATTGAATCTGTAGATCGCTTTTGGCAGGATTGCCATTTTTACTATATTGATTCTCACTATCCATGAGCATGGAATATCTTTCCTCTTTTCACATCCTCCTCTATTTCCTTCTTGACAGCCTGTTGCCATGAGTAGGCTGTACACACGCCCCCACTGGGAGAGAACAGTAAACCAAGAAATGAACACTTGTGCAATGTAGGAGCCAAAGCTTTGGGGAGGCAATCAACAGCTTTTGAATTCAGCCAACTATTCCATTTAGTGAGGGGGAGCCCTTATCTGGAACTGGGGACTTGGGCCATATGTACTGGGAGCTGAGCTCTTGAGCCCCCAATGAGAGATGCACTGTGGCTCATCCAACCCAACCAATGAAATGAAGGTGGATAGCTGACATCCTGACAAAGAGACGAGTCACCCCAGACATACCCTGGAGGATCCATATGGAACCCCACAGAGAATGATGGGATGAACAAGTGACTCAGGGACACAGCCAATCAGCCAACAAAGGATAAACCAAGTATACAGACACCAGTGATTTTTGACAAAACCTAATTTAGAAGTACAGAGACCCCCTAACTCCTCAACAATAGAACAGCCTTAATACTCACCCACCATGACTCCGGGAACTGAGCAGAAGGGGGTCCAGAAAGATTGTGAGAACCTTGATTTGGGAGAATATCCAGAGACACCCCCCCCCTCTGTAACAACACCCTAGGGCCATGGAAACCGGGCAGACTCCTAGGCTATCCATGGTCCCCAGCCCCAAGGACTGATCCAGACTGCCCACGGAGGAGGATATCTAGCTGATTGTGGATGGGGAAGAGGGGCATCAGGGAACTGGGGATAACAACTCATTGTTTGCCCATTAAACAATGTAACTCATTATGGACAATTAAAAAAACAATGCATAATGGTGAACTATAAAAACAAACTTTGTGAATGAACTGTGGGAATGAATTATGGAAAGCAACTGGAAATATTTCTTATGGATCTTACTTATAAATAGGTTTTGTGATATTATTGCTGTAAGATGCAAAACTCTTGTAATTTGCTCTAAAGTTAATCTCAAAACTGTAATACACCTGATTTAAGCTGTATGACTAGATTTCGTCTTTCGTGGTGTACCTTTGGCCTGAACGGCACAGATGACCAATATTGACAAGCAATGTTCAGAGAAGCTGACGGATTTTCATGTATGCTCTATGCTCCTTTCTGTAAAAGTGTTGATCCCCAATGTTCAAGAGAATGAGGTCAGTAGCTTTGGCCCACAGATATGCTGAATGCAATAGGTGGGCTTGATTTTTGTTGTGCTCAGAGTGCATGCATGTTCTGGATCAGCAGAACCTAGTAGGACATAATCTGAAAGTCTTTCCCTTAACAAATATTTAAGAATTTTCAAAATTGAAAGTTTCGTATCCTGCTCATGCAATATAGTACTTTTTCACATTTTACTGGCTTTTCACTATTCAATGAAAGCGCCAGCGAGTTCCTGCATGCAGAGGAAGCCACAGCTGAATTAACATCAGAGCAGAGGTGACACAAGATGCAACAGGTTTACTAATAGCATAAACTTAACTTTTCTTCAATTTCTTTTTTCCTCAGGCAGTTAGTATCGGCAGCTAGTCCACCCCTCAGATAGGAGGGTTATTATGCATTAGCTTTCTCACCTCCCAGGTTTTGCTCTCAGAAACAGTTTTTATGCTTCCAGATAGGCAAGTTCCAGAAATTAGTCTTTCCTAAATCAGGGTGGTGCCCCATGCACCACAAAAATAGGGCAACAATGGGCAATAAAAATAAATGTTCACCCCTACAAATGATAAGATGAGCACAGGGCCATGAAAGCAAATTTGAGGGACTCAAAACAGAGATATAGGTATAGGGGGTTTGGAAATGACTCTAAAGATGAAAACACCCACTCAAATGACACCTATAGAAAAAAATCACTGTAGATAGGTGTTTTGGTTGAAGCATTCATTGGGCAAGTAATAGGTAACAAGAACCAGTGGGTATAAAAGCATGAGTGAATTCTAATCAAGTCAACAAGGTTGTATCAATCCATCTTTTCATTCAACAGTACATTATTGAAACTACATAGACGTGTCAGGTGCCAAATGGACACTGACCTAGTATAAAGATATTCATAGTCTCAGGGTGACATCAAACTCACTGTGATTCTCCTACGTAATGAATTCCAGGTCAGCCTGGGCTAGAGTGAGACCCTTCCACAAAAAGAGAAGAAGGTTTGCTAACAAAGGGTCTCATAATCCTGTCAAGGCTCTAAATTCTCCATGGGGAGAATATTGAGTGCATTTAAGCTGGAGAGTGATGCGGTTAGGTATGACTTTTAGTCACTGTGGACTGAGAGGTGGCCTGAAGGGATCAAGAGAGCATCAGGAGAGCAGAGGTGTAGTAATCTGAGTGTGAAAGACAGGGGGCCTGGACATCTGGCCCTGCTATGGAAAAGGTGGAATGTAAAATAGGCACTCCTGGATGTAGCTCACATCTCAACCAGGTGCTCAAGCTCATGGCTAGGTGTGAGGGACCAACAGTTAAACAGCTCACCCTTCTCAGAAAACTGCACCCAAGAAAATGGAGGTTTACTTGAGTGATTATGCCCAACATTTTATGGCCTCCTAGTGCCAATGAATGGCTGTCATGAGGGTAAGAAAACAGAAGGTCACCTGCAGGCATGTGAATCTTTTCTGTAGTACATTGTTCACTCCAGAGCCCCCAGTGCTCCAAGGTGAAGCCAGATTTCACTTCACTTCTTCCCTTACTTTAGTTGACTTCTCTTAATACCTTGTTTCACATTTCACTTAAAAAAAATCACATCGTCATTTTCTGGATTGATGAAAAATAAAATAAAATGACATACAGAGATTAATAATTGTTTCCAATTTGAGAAAAAGAAACTATTATACAAAGAAAATTTGATAAAGACAAATCCTGAGTTCTGACTTTCACCATTGAGTGGATGAGAAAACGGAAAGAATGCAATAGAAGAAGGAATAATACAAGTGATGAAGTCTTTCTCATCTTCAGCCTCAGTGCCTTCCCACTGCAATCGGTGGTCTCCTGCCTGAAGAACATAGCCTATTTTAACTGAGCAAACCCTCATGGCCTCCCATGAGGTCATGGCCCTGCAAGACAGTGCTGACTCTCCTTAGGCCTCTCTCTCCCCCCTCCCTGCTTTGCTCCTAGACTATAAGAAAATTCAAGTCCCATTAGAACCTAAAGTGATTCAAAATGTGAAAATGTGAAAACACAGGTGTGCTTTCTAAAAAAAAATACTACATTTTTTCCTAATTCATCCAGGAATATATGTGGCAATTTAGGGAGTGAGGGAAGGCTTTTGGGCTGCAACATGACTCAGAAGGGAATCCACAGTACATAAACTAGAATTGCCAAACATTCTCTGCTCCACGGATGATATAGGAGGAATTCAATGTTCAGGGAAACTTCAGTGTTAGTGTTCCATTTCATATCAGCACTGTTCCCCCATCTAGGAGAGGGCAGAAGACATAACTAATCAAAACTGTGAGAAATGAATTTGTGACTGAGGAGGCCATTATTCTGAAGAGTTCTGTGTTTACGTTTCTCTTTCGGGGGGTTCCTGTAGATAAAGTGTCATAGAACTAGGACATAGCAATCCAAAATTTGTAAGGGAATCCTGAGTAATATGAGTCAGAAGTCAACGTTTAATCTCCAAATGAAATGTAATTAAAGCCTGGGTGGCAGGGGTGAATAGCCGACACTCAATCTCCAAAGACACTGTTTGTGTGGTAATTATCATGAATGTAATAACTAAAAATCACCATATTTTGACTTGGAACGCTCCCATTCATGGTCTAAGCTCATTGGATCAGAGGAGTCATAACGTTGAACTACCATAATCAATTGGTACTAGAGAAAAGTTAGAGACAAGAAGGGTGTGTGCTACAACAAACACATTCATGTGAAGATAACCTAACCTGGCTGATTGTTACCATTTGTGACATTCAGTTCTGCTTCCTTCAATGCAGCAGATATGATTAAGGTTATTATTTTTTTTCTTTTTCAGGCTGAAGTGATGACTCAGCTGTTAAGGTGTTTGCCTACAAAGCCTAATAACCTGGGTTCGAATTCCAGGTACTCGCATAAAGCCAGACGCACCAAGTAGCACATGCATCTGGAGTTCATTTGCAGTGGCTAGACACCCTGGTGCACCCATTTCCTCTCAATCTATTTTCTTTCTGACTTTCTCTGCTTGAAAATAAATAAAATACTTTCTAAAAAAGACTTATTTTTCATCGTGTAAGTATTTCTATTATTGTTAACCAAGATGTCCTTTTCATTCTTTTTTTCAGTTGAATAGAAGTTGGTTTGTTTTATTTGTCTTTTGAATGAACATTTATACTAAAAAGTTTCCTAATGGCATCTTTCATCTGAGCATTTCTCAAGGTGTAGATTAAGGGGTTTAACATGGGAGTTATCATAGTATAGAACACAGCAACTGCTTTATCAATGGGTAAAGTAGCTGCGGGTCTCATGTACACAAAAATACAGGGCACAAAGAACAAGACCACTACAGTGATGTGGGAGACACAGGTGGAGAGGGCTTTGCGTCTCCCCTCAAGGCTGTGAGACTTTAGGGAGCTCAGGATGACTACATAGGAAATCATCAGAAGAAGGAAATTTAACAAACAGATGAACCCACTGTTGGCAGCAACAAAGAGCCCCAGAGTGTGGGTGTCAGTGCAAGCAAGGTTGAGCAAAGGGTTCAGGTCACACATGAAGTGATCTATGACATTAGGGCCACAGAAGGGTAATCGGATAATGAATAAAATCTGTATGATTCCGTGAAGAAAGCCTCCTACCCATGACACACCCACTAACAGGTTACACACCCCTCGGTTCATGATGGTGGTGTAGTGCAGAGGTTTGCAGATGGCCACATAGCGGTCATAGGCCATCACAGTCAGCAGGATAACCTCTGCACCTCCAAAGAAATGTTCCCCGAAGATTTGGGTCATACATCCATTGAATAGAATGGTCTTCTTTTCATGGAGCGAATCTACAATCAGTTTAGGAGTGTTGACAGAGGAATAGCAGGCATCAATAAAGGAGAGATAGGCCAGGAAATAGTACATTGGGGACCCCAACAATGGGCTACCAGTGATGGTGACCACGATGAGCACATTTCCCACCATAGAGATGGTGTAGATGACCAAAAATACAGCAAATATGATCTTCTGCATCTGTGAGTTCTGTGTGAGCCCCAGGAGAACAAACTCAGTCACATTGTTCCTGTACTCCATCTGCTTCATGTGATATTACATTTCCTAAAAATGATAAATCCCCAAATTTATTTAACTTCTACATTGTAGGAATGAATTCCTAGATTCTATAAAGGGTTGGAATCTAGTGAGATTTTTGATATTGCAAAAAGTGTTTTGGGAACTTAAAATTACTCAAATTGCCTCCTGGGTGAAAATCACTACCAAGTGGGCCAGCATGAGCAAAGTTGGTAAATGCTCTAATGGATTGTCACATACCCTGAATTGTCTCAGAGAAGTGACTTAGAGCCCAAAGAGAAGTTGCAGATTACACTCACAGAGGCAGCTAAAACCATAAAAGAGTCAATAACCAACAACATGAATCTAAATATTTTTTGCCCTTTAGCTTAGGAAATAGCAAAAAATGAAGGGTAATTGATTGAATATATGGAATTCAACTAGGAACTGAATGAAGGAGAAGGCTATATATTAATATAGTTAACTGTGTTAGTACTTAAGAATAACATTTTCTTTTGCATGAGATAGAAATACAATGAATCAAAAATTAGTTTTTCAAATTAATTATAAATATATTAAGTAGCACCTTTATGCATTGATTTAGCTATATGAAACAATAAAACACCACCAAAATTGATGTAAAGAGTACCAGGAAAGTAATGAGTCATACTGTGAAACAGTACAAGTGTTATTGCTAAATAAATTGTAATACTCATAAGGTATATGTGATAACTTTGCAGTAGCCTGTAACATTAAAAGTTTGTTCTGTACACAGCAAGTTTCTAAGTGCTCTGTGCACAGATGATTGGTTTTAGTACTTAAGTAACCTTTGAGGTTGCTATTACTTTATCCTCTATTACTTTATCCTTTTAGAGATAAAGGAATGATTTTTGGGCTGCAGTTCATGCATAAGAACAATCACTACAAAATATGATTACTGAATATTGTTTTCCTAGTATCTTTCCAGACACTTGCTAATTCACTGGCCCCCACAAACCAAGTAGGAGCTTAGTATTCTTCCTCTAGGAATTTTTCACTTCCTTTACATAACATTATCATGGAGAAGATAAGGTTCCTGCTCCAGGTAAGCAGAAAACAAACTTCATGGTTAATTGCAACACTTTGGTTATTCTTGTTCATATTTACTTTCAATCCTCCCCAATATTTCACATATATTGTCCTTCAAATACCTGACATTAGGCTCTGTCTCATCACGTTATACAAATGTCAGTTGCTCATGCACTTTTGATTTGACCACAATTTATTTTTTAATACTCTTTCAGAGGCAACTTCATATGAAACAGTTGCGTCAATAGAGATATAGACACATTAGGACACATCTGAGATTTCACATTTTAAGAAAATGAGTGTGTCTATATCCATGAAAGCACTCCTTCGTCTTGGCCTATCCTTCAGGCCAGGTCACCTGTCTCCAGTATCCTTATCAAGAAGAGGCTTCAAACCTCTGGTAAACAATGTTGATAATTACTACAACAGTGGCTGATTGTATTATTCAAGAATTGGTAAAGCCAGATGAGAATCCGGGATCTTCCTCTTGCAACTTTGCTTACCTTATGTTCATTTGGGTCATCCATTCACTTTAAATATCTGTTCTGTTTATAATGTGAAAAATAAGAATAACACCTCATAAATGATTGTCAGAATTAATCAAAATAAGAATTAAGCACAATGATTGGACACATATAGGATTTTCAGTTCTTTTATAAATATATATATGTATATATATATATATATATATATATTCAGCAGATAAACAGAATTGACAGTTTGGGGTATTAATATGAAGAAATATTTACTTCTACCATAAAGTTTAGGAGGCATCTTCACTAGTATTACTTCTAAAAAGCTACACCCTTCAGATAAAGATTGATCATGATCCCAGATTTATCTGTGTTCATGGTTGGAATCCACAGCATATCATTATTCACTTTACTGGTTTTTTTTTTTTTTTTTTTTTTTTTTTGAGGTAGCATCTTAACCTCTCCCAGGCTGATTAGGAACTCACTCTAGTTCTAGGTTCATCTTGAACTCATGTCATTCCTCCTACCTCAACCTCCCAAGTGTTGTGATAATGGCATGTTCCAACATTGCTTGACTCATTTAACATTTTTATTTAGAATTTGTCTATGTATGAGACATCAAGGTAAACTTCATGTTCATTCTCTGATTAGTCTGGGATTTTTCTCATGATAGAATAATTGTTCCTGGAGCTAGGTAGATCTAAATGATTGTTTTATCTCTCTATGAGTATCGAAGTTTTCAATGTTAAATAATAAAGATATATACCAATTATATTTTGAAATATTGGGATGATGATAAAATACTTTATTCTTGTATTTGACAAATTTAGAAAGTATAGATGACTATATATGACCTGTAGCATATTTCATAAGCATTAGCATTACTGAGAAACATACCTTAGTACTGATCCTGACAATGGTTGTGGGTGTTCACGTCAATCCATCTTCAAAATCACCTCCTCAAGGAAGAAGAAACTTTTGCTGTGGCATATATAATACATTTGCAAGGACCAGTATTAAGAAAGTGTCTTCATAAATGTAAATATTTTTCAAAAAATCTCAAAAATGTTTTACAGGAAGCCCAAGAATGAATTTAGGATGGATTCTCTCAATATACAATGAAGAAATGATCTTTGTTGTGTGATTCTGTTCCTACCAAGTAGGAGGAAGCAAATTTGGAGAAAAATGTTTAAGTGCATCCCTTTCACTTATGGTCGGTCTTGCTCTGGATTTGTGAACAGGAATGAAGTAGCATTTGTATCCATCATTAAAAGGCTATTTTATAAAGTTTCCACCAAAATTCAGAAGTCTTGCTATTTCTCCCAGGAATTAATTATCTGCTTTGATGGAAAGGCTTTGTCTTAGAGGCAGGTATTCTGGAAAGATGTGTTTGAGGCTCACTCACACTTCACTGCTAATTGTATTCCCTGTACTTAGAAATAAGCAAGTGAGAGTTCCCTTTCTCTGCCTGAATATGTCTTGTTAAGAATGGTGCATAGTCATCTAGCTCCAACATGGGAACCATGGATGCAGCTTCTTTCATAATGGATATGACTGAGTGAAATTCTTCTTACAAATATGAAACTGTTTCTGAAAACCTATTGCTGACTTCTTGAGCCCTAAAACAATGAAGATATACAATTAATTAGAGTCATTTAAAATTATATATTTATATAATTATACACACACACACACACACACACACACACATATATATATATATATATATATATATATATATATATATATATATTGCTTGCAGAGTGGGATAGAAGAGAGACAGAGAGAGGAGAGGAAATGGCCATGCCAGGACCTCTAGCCACTCAGATACCAGATGCATGAACCACTTTGTGCATCTGACTTTATTTGGATATTGAGAAATTGAAACTCTGAAGGCAAGCACCTTATTGACTGTGCATTCTCTCCAGCACAGTTAGAGCTATTTTGAGGTTCATAACTCTCGAATACTTTTGCACATTTCAGAATATTTGGAAGTGCCAGAACTCCTATAAGATGCCATATTACACTTATCTGAGACCCATGTGATTGTCAGCTTGGAATAAGAGAAAGCATTATAAATGAGGAAAGATAGTTTAAACTCAAGAACAGGGTTTCACACTTATCACTTTACATTGTTACTAACTTCTTACCTAGTCATTTGTGAAGCAGTACAGCAGGAAATTATTGTAATTTTAATTAGAAATTTTCTGCCTTTTATGTTTTTATTAGCCAGTGTATTTTGGTGCATAAGAGTATTTAAGTAGTTTTGTATGAATGTTTTCTTGAACTCCAGACTCTAGGGTATCAATTGAAGGCATTTTAACTCTCTGTATCTTAAATAGCCCGTTTCTTTTATGTGTTTTTAAAAAATCAAATGTATGTGGTGGTTCCTGGTTTTCCTTTCTCTCTAATTATCTATGATTTATAACCTTCTGTCTTCATATGCATTTCTTACTGTCACACAGACAACAATTTCTGTTATCTTTCAATTTAATATACTCAATCAAGACCTACTGCCAAATAATTTATAGACACCATTTTTAAATTTATTTCAATTTCATTGTGTCTCTCTCCTATGGCCAGCTCTGACTTCTATTTATTAGAGAAGGATAAAAATCTGGGCATCCATTAATCATGGAGTAAAGAAATTAAAGGTATTCTTATTTCTTGAATGGTCAAGGATTAAAGGAGCCATTGATAATATATAAGGAAGTTTTATGCTGTGAATATTCTTAAGTGGAGAGAAAGGGATATGCTCCTCCCTAAAGCTGCTGTGCAGGCTCCTCATGCATGTATCTAGGTTTATCTTGCTCTTGGTTTTCTAGGAATTAATTCTACACATTCTCAATTATGTAGTAAAAGACCAAACTCAATCATAGGTAACCCATGGGGCAATCATTTATTTTTTTCCCCTACAGATGTTCATACTGATCTTTTTTTTTTTCAAACCTACTTTGAAAAAAACCTGGGTATGATGGTACACTTTTATAATTGTAATACTCTGAATGTGTAATGTGTAGGCATGAAGGTCATAAATTTAAGATCAGCCTTGGCTACATCTTGAGTTTGAGCCCAGCCTGGGCTACCTGAGATAGTGTCTCAAAGAATTTGAAAATTTATTTTAAAAGTCAAACCTAATTTTGAACAAGTAGCTCCCAACTTTAGGACTCTAGCTATTGTAGGGATGAAAAGCATGCAAAAATATTTTAAAACACCCCAAAGCTTACTGTATTTGTGGAATGATGGGAATTTCTGGAGTCATTATTTAATAATAAAGTATTATCTTGAGCTTGATAGTAAATGCGACTTAAAATGTATTTCAAATTATATGAAGCTATGTATGCTGGGCCACATAATACTAGTATAATCATTTAGGATAATAATGTTTTTACAGTCTTGTAAATGGAAGCTAAATAAAGTTTTGATTTGAGATCAATCATCTAAAGTAGAGATAGGAAGAGTGTGAAAATACTGAAACTTTTACAAAACTCAGTGTTTCTTTGTTGTAGAAATATCCAGTAACAAACAGACAAAGCCGTTGCAGCAAGAGGAGAGAGGAGTTTTAATTCCCACCCCCTGGGCCGGGGATCCAAGCATAAATGAAGCATTGTCCCTGAATCCCAGTTACAAAGAGATTTTATAGTAGGATACAGAGATGTGTATGTGACATTAAGCATGTAAATTTCAAGCACCTATCAACTCACACATTTACAATGGGTTCTGGAGAAGTCCAGATAATCCTCCCCAGGTATTCTCTGGCCTCAACTTTTCCTAACTTACTTATCACAGTTAAAGTAATTACTTCTTTTGTCTCACTGAACCTCAAAGTTCTGGTAGTTTCTCACCTCATGCTATGTGACTGGCCATCTGTGGCCTGAAGAATGTAACAATGAATATAGGGGAGGGGCAGTAAGCTCATAGTCATTTTGCTACAATAACTTTATTTTGCTTCTTATGACTTCCCCTCTTGTCTGTTATCAGTATTGTGTGAAGGCATCTCTAAATAACGATCTGGTGGTTTGATTTTTGTCCTGGCTGCTCTCATCTGATCACCATTGAGGGCTTAAGTGTCAGATAATCATATTAGTTAGGGATCTCGAAAGGTAGAGAGTTTAGAGAATGAATTGCATGTTATGAAGAATTACTAGACTGGTTTTTGCAATATGGGCTGAGAAGTTCAACAGTTGCTGTCTGTAAGCTAGAGAGTTTGAGAACCTATTAGCTGCTCAGTCCATGAGGCTGCTTGCTTCAGTAGTGTCAATTTGGTGCTGAAGGACTGGAGGATGCCTTGGAGCCACTGGGTCTTCAGTACACATTGGAAGGCTGATGAAGCTGGTTTCTGATGACTGCAAAGTTAGACAGCAATAGGGTAGATGCTCACACCAGCAAGTACCATGTGCAGCCAGATGAAAAGGCTCTGCATTCTCTTGGAGCTTCTTTATATATAGTCCACCATCAAAACAGTAGCCCACTCTGTGGAAAGTTATTCCTCCCTTCCTCATCACTTCCTGGAAACACCCTCACAGACCTATCCAAGAGAACTCTCTCTTACTTATTACCATGGATTATAACCTATGTCAAGGAATTAGAACCAGTAATGTTTGCAGAGGTCTCTGGGTATTTTAAAGTTTTTGGTTCCTTACTCAAAGAATTGGAAAAGTTGCATACAAACATTGAAGCAATAAGAAACTTTACTAAGAGCAAAGTGACAGACCCTGTCAAGAGGACCAGTGGTCCATTTGAGTGGGAAGGTTATTACCCAGGACTTCATTTTCAGACAACAAAAAATAAAGGTCAGTTTGCAAAGTGCATAGTTTGGGTGGTTACATGTTTTGATTGACTCATTGAGTTGTGTAATCTTTCTCTAATGTGTATGCTCCTTCCCATGATGCATCAGAATTTAAATATATGCACACCCACAAACAGACTCATTCTGAAATACAACCAACATCATATATACAACAGCAAAATACTTATTTAATTATGGCAAATAGATATAAAAGTGTTTCACGTGGCAGATTTCTCTTCTGGCTGGTAGTGATTAAAAGTAGCAGAAATGGGGGCTGGAGAGATGGGTCAGCAGTTAAGGGACTTGCTTACAAAGCTAACAGCCCTGTTCAGTTCAACCATACCCACTTAAAGCCATATGCATAAAGTGATATATGCATTGGGAGCTCATTTGCAGTGGCTGGAGAGACTATTCTCTGTGTCTATGTCTCTTCCATCTATCTCTCTCTGCTTGGAAATAAATGAATAATATATTTTTTAAAGTAGCAGAAATGGAAAAATAATTTCATCATCCATTTTATATTATGGAATAAATACATTTTAAATATGTTGTATATAAATATATATAACTTTATATATGTTACAAATGTATATAATTTTATATGTGTTACATATAATATATACAGATATAATTATATATATATTATACAAAATTATATATGGTATATTAAGGGAAAATACAGCTCTATCTGAGCCTGGGAAAATGTTTTCACACAGAAACTTACCCAGGATAGCACCTCAAGCACCTGGGACAATGTTTTACATATCTGAAGGATTGTACCTCTCTTAAGCCCCTTTTGAAAAGAGCTTACCACCCCAGCCCAATCAACATTTATATGCCTCCAGATAGACTGTCACTTAGATAATCCTGTATCTAAGAGGAACTTTAACTGTGAAGCCCATTTCACACAAAGTTCCTTTAAATATGCTCATAGAAGCTATCCAAGAGAACTTGCCTTCAGACCCAAGAGAAATCAAGTTTCCTCGCTGCTGAATAAAGGTATCCTTGTCTGAGCTCCAGTCTGGCTCTATCTTTTGCTTCAATTTTCCTTATAGTATATAACATGATACATGATATATATATAATGAATGTTGCATAAAACTTCACTTGTCACTTATCATGTGCTAAATTATATGATTTATAATCTGTAAATTTTTCATAATACATAAAGTTTAAACATAGTATTATATATTTGTAGTTATACATAGGGTATTAAATACACTAAAGTCACTTTCAAAATGGT
This sequence comes from Zapus hudsonius, assembly GCA_004024765.1. Taxonomy (NCBI): domain Eukaryota; kingdom Metazoa; phylum Chordata; class Mammalia; order Rodentia; family Dipodidae; genus Zapus; species Zapus hudsonius. The sequence continues at coordinate 73,991 of PVHP010003686.1, forward strand.
TGCTGTTGAAGTGGTCATCTAAATGATTTTAACTTATGCAGTATAATGAACCTTGACTTTGTTACAATAGTTTCCTAGGAAGATAAGTGTGACAAAATTAACAGAAAACACAATCATGCTTTAGAAAACATAAAATTTATTCCATTTTGCATATGGTACTAGGAGCAGAGCAATATTCTTAAGAAAGTCTTACTTCTGTAAGACATAAAGATGGGGTTCTAGTTTTACATTGGTGCCTTTACATTAGAATAGCAGCATTTCTTTAAATAGATGAATCTTATTTCATTAATTCTAGAACTGCAGAGATTTTTATTTGAGGTAGTAATTTCTCTATTGCATTTTTCATAGTCTTAGTCTAAATCTGTAATCAATGGATACTAAATTTTACAAATAAGTACAGAAAGATCCAACAGTATTAAAACATTTTACCATGTCAAATGAGGGCAGGCAGCTTTTCATGGACACAGATTTTCTTGCATTTTCCCCAGACTTCCTATAGGGAAATGCCACCCAAAGAACACGAAGATTTTCTCCAATAGGCACTTCCACCCCACGACACGCTTTAAGAAGCAAGAACCTGAAGAGTTAGGTTTCTTAGTATCCTTAAGTTTCCCCACTGTTTTTTATAAAATAGCTAATGCATGCCTGAAAAAGATAAATAAAAGTTTCTTAAAATGAATTATTTGCTGGGACAAAGCACCCAACCAGAAGCTGTTAAAAGAAGGAATGGGTTTATTTCCTGTTGATAGTTTTCAGAGGTTTCATCATGTCACAGAAAGCATAGCTGGAGTAGACAGCCAGACAACAACCTCAGTAGCAGCAGGGAAGAAGTAGAGATAGTGAGCTAGGTGAGACAACAGGGACAGGACTACAAAATCCCAAGCCCTGACCCAGGGACACACCTCCTACAGCAAGGTAGGGGTCCAACATGAGGCTTAATCACAGATATGTGAGGCTACGAGGGACAATCAACTTTCCAACCATCCATCACTAATATTTTCATATTTTGAAAATCCAAGTTAAACTTGACTTTTAACTTACAAGCATTCCAAGGTTTTTATAGAGAGAATTTAAAAATACATTCTGCATTTTTTCATAGTCAAAGTTTTTTCCTAATCTTTGAGTGAGTGCCTGGTGTGTTTGTGTGTGTGTGTGTGTGTGTGTGTGTGTGTGTGTGTGTGTGTGTGTGTGTGCGTGCTTGTGTGTGTGTTTGTGTGCGCGCATGCTCAAGGAACAGGTTCTCTTGCTGTGGCAAATAAACACAAGATGCATGTGCCATTTTTTTTGTGTGTGTGTGTCTATAGCTTTCGTGGGTTCTAGGGACTTGAACCTGGGTGGGCAATCTT
>PVHP010003687.1:0-67885 GCA_004024765.1 Zapus hudsonius
CCCCTCAGTTCACAAGCAAAGAGAGCCCACTGCATCGCACAGGAGCATCCCAGAGGAAGCGGTGGATTAAACACGAGCGCTGCTCACGGCTAGCTTGAGACCCTCCTCCAGGGAGACGGTGGTGGACACTGAGGAGACTCAACACTCATCACCGCAGAAAATCAGAGGCTGCTAGGAGTTAGTTCTACACTAAAGGAGATAGACTCAGGGAACATTGGAGAAGAGAGAGTAGACAGAGACTGGTCCATTCATGACCCCACAGTGAATACCCACAAACCCACTGAGAAGGGCCCTCAGTGGAATGGGGGTGGGGAAAAGGGAACCTAAGAGAATAACTGGAAGGAATATGACCAGTTTGTTGTATGTTCATTTATTAAAGTTCTCAAGAATAAAGTGCTAGGTGTGGCTGAACATAACCCCACTGCTGAGGTGGACAGAGACAGGATCGCTGGGGCTCACTGGTTAGCCAGTCTAACCAAAAAACCTGAGAACTCCAGGTTCAGTGAGAGATCCTGTCTCAAGCCAATAAGACAAAAGAATGAGGACACACACTGTTGTCCTGTAGCTTCTGTGTGTAGTACATACACACATATATCACATGCACACTCAGGCCCCATACATACAGCACACATACACCCCCTCCCCCCAAAAAACCCTGGGAACTTGGGAACAAATTACTTCCTCTCTTGTTTACGGGTTCTTGCAAACAAGATTCTCTGAGCTATCTTCTGTAGCCAGCTTTTCTTTAGAATTGCTTGTGGACGTCTTACCATTCATTCCCTGTGGCATTTCCGAACCTTCCTCTTGGATCTTTTCAGGACTTCCTTTAATGACGATGCACTGGTGGTAAATAGTTTCGGTTTTTGTTTGTCTAAAATGAGTTTATTTTTAATCTGAATGCTGAGCAAAGAGCAGTGCCCCAAGATGATGAAGAAGAGCAGTGGAGACCGAGGGAACCTGAGAGGGGGAGCCATTGAGGAGGCTGCATGGTTCTTGTGGAGATGGGGGCTGCTTGGGACTTCTCACGCCTTCTTGCTCAAGGCTCCCTGTTCCCACCTCGTCCTGCAGTTCAGGTCAAGGTCCCCGCTAGCTGAAGCACTCCACTCACAGCCTTCTGGCCGTTTCCAGCACATGGCTGACTGGGTGACCCACTTGGATGTAAGTGTTTGAGCTGTCCTTATCACCTGCCTGAGGTCAAGTGGCTGTTGAGTGGGGATGAGATGTAGAAGCACGGCTCCTGGTGGCCGCCCGCCTCCTGTCCTTACTGCCTCCCTGCCAGGGACACCTCAGAAGCCATGCGAGGAGCCTCTAGGCTGCCTCGGGAAGGGCCTCATTTCTCTGTGCACAGAGTTCCTATCTAGTGGATTAACAGGGACCTCTGGTGGGTGCCCAGGCCTTGTCAGTGATCCTAGGGTCCTGTGGGCCCGGCCTGTCCCTGCACTCACCTAATTCCCAATACCAAATCAAAGTAGTATTGATTACTTTCAGTGAAGGTTAGAATTAAGGATAGAGATATCAGTTTCAGTCAGCACCTGGTAGCCAAAAATACGTAGTTGTCAGTAAAAGGATACCATTTCTTTTCTCTGGGTCATTCATTAAATTCAGTCACAATACCCATGGAATTATATCTTTTCCATTTGCAGATTAATTCTGAGGAAGAAGTAGGGATGTTAAGGGTATCCTTAGATACTTGTAGTAATAACTGAGAAAGTTGGAGCTTCTTGGTGACCAGCCTGAGATTACATAGTTAATTCCAGGTCAGCCTGGGCTAAAGTGAGATTCTACCTTAAAAAACCAAAAATAATAAAGTACTTTCGGGGCTAGAGAGCTAGCTCAGTGGTTAAAGGTACTTGCCTGCAAAGCCTAAGGACTGGGATTCAATTCCTCAGTACCCATATAAAGCCAGGTGCAAAAATTGGCACATGAATTTGGAGTTTGTTTGTGGTGGCAAGAGGCTCTGATATGCCCACTCATTCATTCATTCATTCTCATAAAAAGTACTTTCTTTTTAAAAAATATTTTTAATAGTTTATTTATTTGCAAGGAAAGAGAGAATAGGTGCACCAGGATCTCTTGCCACTACAAACAAACTCTAGATGCACGCGCCCCTTTGTGCGTCTGGCTTTACACGGGTATTGGGGATTTGAACCCAGGCCCTTGGATTTCTCAAGCAAGTGCCTTGTTAAATTATCATAGTAATTTATATATAGTGAAGATTTCTAGTCACAATGCCCTTGGAATATATTTTTTCCTGAGGACAACCTTGGATATATGGGTCCTTGCCTTTTGTCTTGATTTTGAGGTAGAGTCTCTCGTGTTTAGTATGGCCCACGGGCTTTGGGGCTCTCCCGTATCTGCCTCCATTCTCCATAGGCACACTGGGGTTATAGATGCTCACACTGTATCTGGCTTCCTGTAGGTTCTGGGGATCCAAACTCAGGTTGTCAGGCTTGTATGGCAAGTGCTTTACCCACCTGTGTTCCCAGCCCACTCTTTTTTTTTTTTTTGAGATAGGGCCTTGCTTTAGCCCAGGCTGACCTGGAATTCACTATATAGTCTCAGGCTGGCCTCAAACTCATGGCGATCCTCCTGTCTCTGCTTCCTGAGTGCTGGGATTAAAGGTGTGCACCACCACTCCTGGCTCATTTTAAAAAAATTTTTATTTATAGCTTCCATAATTATAGACCATGAACCATTATGATTCCCTCCCCTCTCCCGCCCTTCCCCATCTTGCTTCCTCTCCAATTAGTCTCTGTTTCAGTGTCGTCATCATTTCCTCCCATTATGAGAAGGTAGTGTCAGGCACTGCCAGGTCATGAATATCAAGGCCTTTTTGTGTCTGGAAGTTTGCATTCTAAGCAGTCCTACCCTTCCTTTGGCTCTTAAAATCTTTCTGCCACCTCTTCCAGAATAGACCCTGAGCCTCGGGAAGTGTGATAACCCACTTATTTTTTAATGAGTATTTTTAATGCCAATACATTTTCTAGAGTGTGTATTAAAGTCTCCCACCTTCCACTGATTTGGGGATGCAGATGTTTCTACATTTTAATATCTGTGATGATGCATATAATAATTGATAGACCCTTAAGTCTTCTTCTTATTATTATTATTATTTTGGTTTTTTGAGGTAGGGTCTTGTTCTAGTCCAGGCTGACCTGGAATTCACTACGTAGTCTCAGGGTGGCCTTGAACTCACGGCAATCCTCCTACCTCTGCCTCTGAGTGCTGGGATTAAAGGCATGCGTCACCACGCCTGGCTTCCCTTAAGTCTTATTAATTGAAGAAAAGTAAAGCAGTGAGTCTGAACTTCTCATTTCAGCATTATTGCAAACTTAATCAGTATCTGCTTCAGGAATTATAATATGCATTTTTAACTTATTGCAGCCTGTCATCAAGTGATATATCACTTCACATATAAGAATCTTTTAGCATGTGTATATGGTATGAATGTGTGTATGGGTTTGTATCTATACATGTGTGCATGTGGACACCAGAGGTCGACTTTGGGTGTCTTAACTCAGTTGCTCTATACCTTATTTATTTTCTTTTTTAACGTTACTTAGGTCTCACTCTAGTCCTGGCTGACCTGGAACTCTGTAGCCCCAGGTTGGTCTCAAACTCATGACGATCCTCCTACTTCAGCCTTTTGAATGCTGGGACTAAAGGTGTGTGCCACCATACCTGGCTCTCAATCTTAATTTTGAATTAGGGTTTCTTACTGAACCTGGAGTTCACTGCAAAGCAAGCCCCAGGGCATTCTCCAGTATCAGCTTCCACCGCTCTGGGAATACAGACATGGGCCTCCCTGCCTCATGGTTGTGTGGGTGCTGGTGGTTCAAACTCAGCCCTCGTGTTTGCACAGCAAGCACTTTACCCACTAATCTTTCTCCCCAATCCTAGGAGAAGAATCTCAGAAGAGTGTTTTTATGTCTCCTCACCCCTGTACTATTACTCTTATGTATTTAACTCAGAGTACTATTGTTTCTGCTTTGAACACGTAGCAGTAAATGCTTAGAGATTTGCATCATGAAAACGTTTACTCATGCAGCTAGTTTTTTGAGTACATTTCACTCTTTAAAAAAACACAAAATGCCTTGATATTCATGACTTCAAAGTGCCTGACACTACCTACACAAGACCTTTACTGGGATGAAAAGATGATGGTTTTGAAACAAAATAGAGACTGATTGAGGGGGAGGAGATATGACAGGGTGGATTTGAGAGGGGGGAAGTGAGAGGGAGGGGGGAGCTATGTACCTGAGGACAAGGACTTGGCTCAAGTGATGACTTTGTTCCGGAATCTACTTTGAAGCTATGCCAGCAGCTCTGGTTTGCTAAAACAAAGGATTTCCTGCTTTCTCTCTTTACAAAACATTTGTTTGCCACCCAGAACAGGGCAGACCATACCTTCTGCCTTGTGGGTAAAGTGCTTGCTGTACAAGCTTGGGGACCTGAGTTCAGATCCCCAGGAACCACATGAAAGCTGGGCGTGGCATTACCTGTCAGTAACCTCACTGCTGGGAAGGTGGAGACAGGACAGTCCCTGGGGCCCGAGGTTCAGCAGAAGACCCTGTCTCCAAGTAAAAGGTAGGGAGCAGTTGAGGAAACCTCTGACGATACCTGGCCTCTGCATGCGTATGAACGTGTACACACAGGTGCACTGCACACACACACACACACACACACACACACACACACACACACACACACGTCTGTACAACCTCCCTATCATCTTGCAACGTACTGAACATACTTAAGCTCGTCTCTGGAAGGTCAGGGTTCAACTGACAGCCCAGTCATTCCCAAATAATTAGCCTTTTCCCCCCTTAATTTTAAAAAGCAGCTTTATTGATGTGGAAAGGCAGTTGTCAAAGTGGCATTTAGTTTCAGTTTAGATCTGGTATAGGAAGAAGGAAGTTAGAAATGTGAATGATCCTCTACTTCTCAACCTTACCTCTCAGAGGTCATTCTTCTCAAGTCCGTATTTATTTTCATTATTTTATTTTATGACATTTATATGCCTAAACACTGTGTTAGGTTTTTTTTTTTTTTTGAGGTTTATAGAGGAAGCATCTATGGTAGGTACTTTCTTGTTGCTGAGACAAAACATTTGACCAAAAGCAGCTGATGGGAAGAAAGGCTTCTGTTCTCGAGGGGAGGTTTCATGCTGGAAAGGATGGTAGAGCAGAGACTAGACATCACCTCCTGCCACAGCAGGTGGACAACAACAACAACAGGAGAGTGAACTCTGGCTATAACACCTCTAAGCCCACCCCTAGCAAAACACGTCCCAAATCACCAACAGGAGACAAAGCATTCAAAAGCCATGAGCAGTGGAGCATGGTGGTCCCGGCTCTCAGGAGGCAGAGGTAGAAGGATGGCAGTGAGTTCAAGGCCACCCCGAGACTACACAGTGAATTCCAGGTTAGCCTGGGCCACAGTGAGACCCTACCTTGAAAAAAGAAACCCCATGAGTGTTTGGGAGGCATCTGACGCAAACCACACTGTATCCATGTCCATATTGTTTCTCCCCGAGACCGGCACCATCCCGCCTCATTCGGAGCGCCATCAAGTGTGGGCTCAGCATCATCTGTGTGCTCGAGGCTCTGCAGTTTTGACGGGGAAGGACTGGACGCCATGCCCGCTGTTCCTCTGCTGGGGCTGAGCATGTGCTGCCTGGCCTCTGTGTCCGCATGTGTGTGTCTGCAGCCTCCTCCCTCCAGAAGCTTCTCTAATCAGGGCAGTTTGGGTGGAGGGAAGCCTGTGGGTAAGGCTTGGAGAGGTGTCGGCATTTGTTTCCCTCAGTTATGGTGGGTGCAGTGCCCACAGGTAAGATGAGTATCCCCTACCCTCTGTCTGACGTCTGTTTTCCTCTGGAGATAAACACACGTTTATCTCGTGTCTTGTGTGGAATGGGCAGGAAAGGAAGGGCCAGGAGCGTCCGCAGCCTGGCAGCCAGCCCTCTCATCGTCCATGTGAGATCGTTGTCAGTGTCCCTAGGCGTAGTTAGCCAACGGTTCCCTTTGTCTTTCAGTGCCTGAAGACCTCTCATTAGAAGAGAGAGAAGAACTTTTGGACATTCGTCGAAGAAAAAAGGAACTTATTGATGACATTGAGGTAAAAAAAAAAAATCTGATTCCAAAAACTGAGCCTTTGTTTTTGGGTGAAAAGTGAGTAGAGTGGTTTCAGGAAAACGTGAAAAATGGGTGCTCAGTGTCACCCAGCACAAGCGCCATCCAGACTGGTGAAGCACACTGTCCACACCAGATGTGTAGACGGGAAGAAAAAGCAAGATGGCGGGCTGGGGCCTGCAGCGAGTGGTTTACAGCAGCCGTCGCCACACTGCTCTGGGCGCTTCGACTGCTGTTGAGTGCCCTTGACATTCCCATAGCCTAGGAGTGAGCAGAGCCTCATTGTGGGGTGCACAGTCAGCACAGATGAATAAACAGTGCCCTTTTCACATCTGTGCGCTTTACTCAGGACAGGGAGGTGGGGTATCCCATGGGTGAGGCAAGTGAGTGAAGCCAGTTTCAGAGCTGGGGTGTCTGTGATGTTACAGAAACCGCTCAGAAGGCCTGCTGGGTCCTTCTGTGTGGCTCTTTCTTGAAGCTTCCTAGTCACTGTCATTGCCAAAGTAAATGTGGCCTCACAGGCCCCCACTGCAGGGCCAGACCTTGTCCCAGACAATAACTCCTTTCTAGGAACTTGTTTTTTAGTCTGAATATCTTGGCACATAAATAATAGGTTCTGAATGAAAATCCCTTTGTCTTTGGGAGGTAGTTCATGGACATTTTATTCTGAGGTTATCCTTCATTCTTGGAAGAAGTCTGTAAACCCAGAGTAAATTGGCTGAAGAATAAGAATGAATATTATCTGGACACTAGTAACTATACTACTAATTAATATGGAATCTTAATTGCATTCTGACTGTTTGATTTTGTCACAGAATACTGAGGGGCCAGGGAGGCTAAGGGGGCGGGGATACTACATTATTTCTGTCCCCTGTTTCTAGTGTATGAGTTGGGCCATGTCCCTATGAAGTGACAGTAATCGTCATGAGACTGCTGATCAGCAAGCCTCATGCAAACCTAGCATCTGAGCCTCAGCTTCCTCACGAGCACTGGAGCAGAGAGCACCCCCCATGCCCATAGTAAAATGGTTGCAGTTCAGTCGTTTGACTCCCTGCTTTCCTCTGATGCTCTCTTGTGCCTTATTAGTTTTTCACACAGTTCTTCAGAGCCTGCCTAGTGGACCCCTGGTATCTGGTGTTCTGCATTGTGCTGGCTCTGACCACGCTGATATAAGTGCTCGGTTTCTGGCCCTTAAGGAAGCTTGTGCCCGGAAGGCTCAAATGTCTGTGTCTAGGGGGAAAAGAAGGTTAACATACCATGACTCAAATTCCTGTTTTTTTTTTTTTTTTTGGCCAGAGGCTGAAATATGAAATTGCAGAAGTAATGACAGAGATCGACAACCTGACTTCTGTGGAGGAGAGGTACAGTTTATGGCTGTGTTTTCAGGGCTCCTCCTTTGTTCCTCCTCCTCCTCCTCCCTCGAGCTGAGCTCACCGACTGAGACCGTGGCAGGGTGCGAGAACTAGGCTGGAAAGCAGGGCTCTGTTCTGTCTCCTTGCACCCTGCTCCTCACTCTTGGGGTTACTTCCAGGCCCTCACTGTCTCTAATGCCCCCATCTTCCTTTGTGGGTTAGGGATAAGCACGGGAACTCAGAATTAACTGCCCAAAAGAATGTTTCTATATCATGAGAAGCCATACTTTTTATTTTCAAAAATCAGTTTTTGGGGCTGGAGAGATGGCTCAGCGGTTAAGGCATTTGCCTCCAGTGCCTAAGCCCCCCCCCCCCGCCCGGTTCAGTTCCCAGTACCCACATATGCCAGACCCACAAGGTGGTGGCCCTGGTGCTCGCTCTCTCTCTCTCTCTCTTTCTCTCTCTCTGTGCTTGAAAATGAATAAAGAAAATATTTTTTTAAATCAGTTTTTTATCATTAGCCTTTCTGAAGTATGCCTCAAATTCTCTTAGGTGTCAAAGAGCTACACCACCTGCTTTGGGCACCAAGGGTGGAGCCCCTCTGAGCACCTATATGCTCTCTTTCCTGAATTGTGAGTGGGGAGACACTACACTCTGAATGTACCACTAATGCTGCTTTCAATTGCTTCAAACAAATAGCAAAACTACTCAGAGGAACAAGCAGATAGCCATGGGAAGAAAGAAATTCAACATGGACCCCAAAAAGGTGAGAGAACAAGCCGGGTGTCGTGGCGCACGCCTCTAATCCCAGCACTCACTTGGGAGGCAGAGGTAGGAGGATCGCCGTGAGTACAAGGCCACCCTGAGACTACAGAGTGAATTCCAGGTCAGCCTGGGCTAGAGTGAGACCCTACCTCGAAAAAAAAAAAGGACTCAGCTCAGTAGCAGTATGTGTGCCCATAGGGTTCAGGTCCAAGCACCACCAAAAAAAAAAAAGATGGAGTCACCCAACTTTGTCAAACAAGGGGTATTCATGAAAGAATGGGGTGGATTAGAAGCATCCAGGTGAGCTGGCTCCTACACCCCCAAACCTTCCTTTCAGTGTGGGGTTCTGAGTGCAGCCCCCGATCTTGGTCTAGACTCTCGTCAGCCCTGTGGCATCTGCTTACCATGCTCAGGACATCAGAGCTTAGTCAGCTGTGGTCTGTTGCTCAATAGGCTTCATTTTGTCTCCCTCTTCACCCTAAAAGCTTTTTAAAATCTAATTACTTGATCTGTTGAACAATTTATTTGTAATTATGTTACTCAATAAAAGAAAGCACCTTTAGTCTGAATGAGGCTTTTGCTGGGAAAACATCAAAATCATCTGGTCTTATAGACTTGGTTATGGCACTCATCTTAGTCAGGTTGGACTGCAAAAAAAAAAAAAAATACCATGGGGGCTGGAGAGATAGCTCAGCAGTTGTGGCAAGACTAAGGACCCGGGTTCAATTCCCCAGTACCCACAAAGTGGTGCATGCATCTGGAGTTTGTTTGCAATGGCTAAGATCCTAGCGCACCCATTCCCTCTCTTCCTCCCTCCCTCCCTCCCTACCTCTCTGCATATCTCTGCTTACAAATAAATATTATTTTAAATACCATGAACTAGGAACAACAAGCATTTGTGATTCATAGTTCTAGAGGCTGTGAGTCCAAGATTAGGTTGCCAGCAAGGTTGGATTCTGGTAAGGGGTCTCTTCCCCTCCCAACAGCAGGCAGTGGCCTTACTGAAACATCACGTAGCCAGAGTGGGGAGTGACCTGACTCCAGGGTCTCTTTTTTTTATGAGGACACAAAAAACCTCAGACCAGGGACCTTACCCAAATGACTCACTTCAAAGGCCATACTTCTGCATACTGTCTCATCATGAGTTTGAGGGTGACACCTCGGATAGTATTCAGATGCAGTTCAGGCTCAGAGGGCCTATATGTCTGAGTGGTAGCACTTGAAACTGCTGTCAGTGAATAAAGGCAGGCTCAGAGGGCCTGTAAGTCTGGTAGCAGTTTAAGTACTTGGTTTTGGGAGCAGCAGATTCTAGAAGCAGCACTTGGGTTTATAAATAAATAAGAGGAAAGATCTGATTAGATCAGGGAAGCTGAAAACACTTTACTGTCTTTCCCTTTTTCCCCAGTGTCCTAGAAAATGTCTTAAAAATAAAAGCATAAATCTAGAGCAAGGGGCTTCACTCAGCCTAGGAATTGAGGAATAGTGTAAGAAAGGTGAACGGGGTCAGTGGAGGAAAGACTAATGTCCAGGTCACACCCAAGAAAGGACTGCCGCGGGAAGTAGGAGCAGCCTCAGGTCAGTAGGCCCCAGGGAGTGCGCAGTACTTGGCTCCCCCGATGGGGCAGCAAGAGCACAACATTAGGTGGCTGACAGCTAGAAGGTGAAGTGCCTGGAGGTCAGCTTCACGCACAGGCTCTGCCTGCCCCATGCTGCTGGCCAAGGCTGGAGGTGAAAAATCTGAACCAAACTGCCTATCAGTGACTTAACCACAAGAGATAAATGCCCACCCAGGTCCCACCAATAAAACTAGCACCTGAGATACGTGATCTGATCTCCTATCTGGAAACAAGTATGTTCCACTGATCTAGGTGGCTGTCAGCCCAACCACCAGAGGTCAGCAGCCTGAACTCTCCCAGTGGCTCCCTGTTTCCCGTGACTAGGCTTCTATTTCTTGCATTTTTGGCAGCATTCTCTGCTTTCATAACCCATAAGCCAGGAATTACCTTTTTTCTGACCTGTTTTGTTTTCTCACATCCTGATTTTGTAGCACACTCCAAGAAGTGACTTAGTGCCTTTTTTATTTGTGTGACAAAAGCACTTAGGGAAGAGGAGGGGAGGGGAGGGCGGGAAGGTGGGCCCATTTTGGCTCACAGTTTGAGGACTCAGTCCATCACGGCTGCAGGAACACGATGTGCTGGTCGAGTTGTGTCTGTAGTCAGGAAGCATAGGACAATGAGTGCTGGTACTTGGCTTATTTAGTCTGGGACCCCAAGCCCATGAGATGGTGCTGCCTGCATTCAAGGTGTGTCTTCTTACCTCAGGGCTGCATCCATCATTGGTAAGATATGTGGACTTCTCAGAGTTCACCCTTCAACCTTTGGGTCACAGACATGGCAGGATAGCTTAGAAAGAGAGCAAGGCGTGGGAAAGATACAAACTTCTTAAAGCCACTGGGTTCCTCCAAATGTCCTGAGGACTGTAGTGCCTGCCTAAGGGTTACTGAGCCCTTTGAGGGCAACTACTCAGCCTTCAGTGGGCCGTGGGGGGCTGTGGCTGCACTCAACCTGGGGTGCACCAGGGCCAGGCCTAGAGCCAGCCGTACCCCGGCCTCTTATGCACATCTTTATTGCAAGATCCTGGGTTCTTTCAGATGTCCCTCTCTTGCCTCTGGCAGTTTGCAGGGCAGCAAAATTTGCCTTGTGCACTTACTGTCAGTCCTGAGAGTCTTAGCAACTCCAGCAAAGGGCCTGAAGCTGAGGAGCGTTGACCCCTTGGCTGGCACTTCTGAGTGAGACTGCAAACTTCCCCTCTGCCTGCCTGCAGCCGAGGGCTCCAGCCTCACCTGTCTTCGCCATGGTTCTCCTCACCTAGATGGGTTGTGAGCAAGACACATAAAGCAAGCACAGGACAGTGGGGATGTCCTTCCTGTCCCAGGCTTTGTTTTCAGGAACCCAGATCAGGACAGGTGTGTTTCTAGGATTGGAACTGCACCCTTAGTTTGTGCAGATTTTGTGTTCTAGGTGACACCAGGTGGCTGCCATTTCCACTAGAATGCACTGGAATTAATTTAAGACTGTTAAGCTTGAATGACATATTGCATAATCCACAAATTTTAAATGTAGGGCTTAAAGTATGTTGACAAATTAAGAAATATAACCACAGCCCAGAGCAAAATACCCTTTTGGTGCCAGCACCTCTACAGTACATTCCCCAAGGCGATCAGCACTCACCGTAAATTAGGTTCGCTTTCATGGACCTTCTGTAGGGGACTGTTCTGGGCTGTCTGTTGCTGCATCACCTCAAGATCCTCATTCTGCTGCTCCTAAGGATGTTCATCATCTGCCTGCCAGTGTGCTTGTCTTCTCTCTGATTGGTTGTTGGTTTCTGTGTCACCTCTGAAGGCCTCTCGTTCCTGCTGCACACATTCATGTATCTACCACAGCGTGCTTGTCTTCTCTCTGACTGGTTGTCTGTTACTGCCTGGAGTTTATGAATTTCTAAATAAGGCTGCATGGACCTTCTTGTAGTTAAAAAAAAAATCTCCAGATGGACTGTGGGTGCATGATGAAGAAAAGGCAGGCTTGGGCCTGGGAATTTGAGCGGGAAAAGCCTCCTGGTAAGAAGATGTCAGAATTCCCCACCCTCCCTCTGGCTTCAGCACTGGGCATGGATCCTGAAGCCTCACCAGGTGAAGGTTCGCTACTGTGGCAGGAGCGTGGGGCTTTTCGGGGCCTGACCCAGGATCGCCCCTGTCATAGTCAGCCACACACTGCTGGGATGAATCTCAAAACCAGGCACAATTTTGGGGAGAAAAGCATTTATTGAAGTAACAGATACAGGGGAAGTTAAAGAAAAACTCTCCCCCTTTCACAAATCCAAGCAGAGACAGAGGCCCAGCACCTCCAGAAGCAAGCAAGCAACTCTAACACACTGACTCACAAAACAGCAGGATTGCCAGACTTGAGTTGCTCTTTTACATATGTATCCCTAGAATTTTGCATCCAATTTAGAAATACCTCAGGTCCAGACCCCAGGAGACCAGGCCAAGGTGACACCTCCTCCAGCCAGAAGGCTGGAGACAATTCACAATTATAATAAACACAATTATAGTAAATTCTATTGGGGGACATCTATTCAGACTATCACAGCCCCTCACCTCTTCACATGGTCACTTGTGCTCTGCAGGTCCGTAACATGGGCACAAGGCTTAGCTGCTGTCAGCCCAGTGGTAGTGTGTCATTGAACATGTTTTTTGGCCTCAGGTAACAAAACATGGCAAAAAAAAAAAAAAAGCCTAAGCAATGGAGGTGTATGGAGATTTATAATCTAACACAGCTTCTGTTCCACAAGTGGCTCCCAAAGTGACAGCAAGGAGTCTTTCCCTCATGTGGGGGACAGTGTGGCTCTGGTCTCACATCTGGTTTAAGGTAGCAAGAAAGAGGGAAAGTGGTAGGTAAGTTCCCTCAAGCTTCCGTTTATGTCTGCTTACCAGATCAGTGTCACAAACTCATTATGACCCAAGGGAGGCTGGGAAAGAATTGTACTAGAGTAGAATGTCATGGGAAATGGAGGTTGGGTTGCCCAACCAGCATCCATCTATCTGTCCATCTCTATTGCTCTGTCTACCTACTACAGTAACATATTCCCAGACAGAAAAGAAATCACCTTCTATGCTTGAGAAATCTGATTATTATATTTGCCCTTAAAAATCTATAACAAGCACTGACTCAACTCCCACCTGCTAAATTCCCAGGAGGAATACATGTGCTTGTCTCAGGTGGATGAAACGGTATGATACTTTGAAAAACAGATTGTGTAACTTTGAGAGTCTCTGGTAAACATTTTTTTACCAGAACCACCCCGATTATTGTACAAAGCATGCTCTGCCTCTGACAGCAGAGGAAAGGCTCTGCTGACCTGTGCTTTCTGTCCTCGTTGTCCTCAGGGGATTCAGTTCCTAATAGAGAATGACCTGCTGCAGAGCTCCCCAGAAGACGTCGCCCAGTTCCTGTACAAAGGAGAAGGCCTGAATAAGACTGTCATCGGGGACTACCTGGGCGAGAGGTAAGCTGGGGAGGACAGACATCCCAGACTGGGCCACTGTCCTTGGGAAGTGCTCTCGCAGCCACAGGGATGTAGGTCCTGTTTCCCAACAGGAGGGTAGGGTGTTAAGGTGGCTAGGGTATGGCTTTGTCATACGCAAAAAAAGGTTCAAGTGGATGAAGACTTTTAAAGGCAAGAAGTAAAACTCTGAAATACATGAAAAAGAACAGGGAAGAATCTCCATGGTCCCTAATTATGTAGATTCTTGAAATAAAACACCAAATGCTACAAGTAACAAAAGAAAAAATAGGTAAGCTGGGGCCAGGTAGGGTCTGAGTCCTTGTTAGAACCCGTCATTCAGGGAACCAATGCCACTTCCTCCTTCTGATGGCCTTCAAAATAACTGGAACCTTCTGCAGGTTGGCTCAGAAATCTTCCAGACTGCTCAGTGTCTCCTTCCCATCACTTGAGGTGTAAGGAGAGGGGAAGAAGCAGGTCAGGTTTACTTCCCTGACCTTTCCAGCTAAAGGCCTTTCTACTGCTTAGCAGAGGAGCACATACCAAAGGTACTGACGTGTGCGTCTCAAGGACCAAAAAGCTTAGTGTTGCCCAGTGGTTCTGTTTCTAGCTTTCTATTAAAAATACTTGGTCTAAAGTGTAGCTTTCTCCATTTCAGTACTGCCTAATACCAAAATAAGAAGTCAAGAAACCTCAGACCTGAGGCTTGGAGATTGCTCAGGGGTTGAAGGCACTGCTTGCAAAGCCTGCCAGCCCAGGTTTAATTTTCCCAGCACTCACGTAATGCCAGATGCACAAAGTGGCACATGTGTCTGGAGTGGTTTTTTTTTTTGTTTGTAGCAGCAAGAGGCCCTAATGTGCCCATTCTCCCTCCCCTTTCCCCTCTCTGCTTGCAAATAAATAAAAATATTTTTTTTAAGAAAAAAGAAACCTCAGATTTTTCTACTTAGGACCCCTCCCAGCTTGGGGACAGACTCAGCTCAAGAGCTTTTCTTCTTTACTTCCTTCCCCTATCTCTCAAAATAAATTTTCATAATCTAAAAAATAATATCTTTATGACTATACAAAAACTTCAGTGTATTACTGGCACGTGAAGTCTAGCCGTGCACACAAAAGAGAGTTCTGCCCTTCTAACAGCCACTTACTTGCCTTTGCTCAGTCGTCCATTCATCCGTCTGCTACTGGCATTTCTAGCCAGGGCAGCTGGGTGAGTTCAGCATCCAGAGTCAGCTAAAGGGTATGGGTGCAGCTCAGTGATAGAGTGCTTGCCTTGCAAACCTGAGCCCTGGGCTTGGTCCCCAGCATCTCTGTCTCTGTCTCTCTCTCACACACACACAGTGGGTCAAGTTCTTGCCTTAGAAGGCATGATGTGCTTGGTCACAGGCCTGACCTTTGTCCTGTCCTGACCTGCCTCCTGACACTCCTGTACTGAGCAACAGAGGAGTGTGTGTGGTCTGTGTCACACACATTCACCCCAAGTGTGCCAGATGCCATGGTACGCTGCTGGCTTAGCAGATCAGACAGGTGCCATGTTGGACAGTGCTCTGGAAGTCCAGCCTTCCCTGTT
Source organism: Zapus hudsonius (assembly GCA_004024765.1). Classification (NCBI taxonomy): domain Eukaryota; kingdom Metazoa; phylum Chordata; class Mammalia; order Rodentia; family Dipodidae; genus Zapus; species Zapus hudsonius. The sequence continues at coordinate 14,877 of PVHP010003687.1, forward strand.
ATCTCCCAGGTCTAACCCTCCACGGCCACTGCCTTCTGGGATGGTCCTACCAGGCTCAGCAACAGCCAGGGCCCATCCTCCAGGGGTCCCACAGACAGCAGTACCACACCTCCCAACACACATCCCCAAAGGAAGGATGGAGCGTGCAGCTGATGTTCTGGACTGTTAACACCCTTCCCCCTCCTTTCACCTTGACCCCCAGGTGAGGGTGTCCTGGGACAGACAGCACTCATCTGTGGACGCTGCTTACAGTGTGTCCAGGGCTGTCATTAGTATAGACTTTGCTATTGGCGGGATTGTGAGCTCATCAAGGCCAGTAAACACTGGTTTTCAGGCTAAGCCTTGTCTGCTCCCAAGGAGGCATGTGACTCAGGATGGCCAGCCTGGTGAAGCCATGTTGGGTGGCAGCCCCATGGAGAGAAGGGGGGCAAGTGGACCAGTACTGTGCACACTGACCACACTTGTGGAAGCACCTGTGGGTGAAAACCCAGCATCCTTTTTGTTGGGCCCCAGCCTAACTGAGCAACCTTACGCTAAGTTTTAGAATATGGAATAAAGCCAGGCGTGGTGGCACACGCCTTTAATCCCAGCACTCGGGAGGCAGAAGTAGTAGCTGATAAGCCTTGATCCTGTTTGTTGAATTCTGTGTAGCTGATAAGCCTTGATTCTGCTCGCTGAATTCCATGTAGACCCTGCTGATTGGCTGTAAAACAATGGGCCCTAAGGAGGTGTACTTTGCTCTTCTGTACACTGCTGGTTGGCGCCTACCAAAAAGTTTGAATCTTATTACTTGAGAGAAATAGGCTAAACAATGCAGCCTCGGGTTATAAAAGGGCTTTGGGTGATCAAATAAAATGAGATTTGCCCGACATTTCTCCTGGTTGCATGTGTCTGTCCGACCGTATGCCTCACCTCTTCCCGATGGAGCCCTTTATTCTGCTGGCCGGGGAGACTTGGGCTACCCACAGGGGGCCAGGGATCCGTGACCCCCAACACTTTTCTTTTTATTGCTGTTCAGATAAGTGTTTACTATTATTTACCTTATCTTCACACTTCATTCTTTAAAGGCTAATATAATTGTCAGGTATGGTGGTTTGTGTCTATAATCCCAGCACTCAGGCTAAGACAGGAGAATGTTTGTAGGCAGTCTGGGCTACACAGTGAGTTCCATGTCACCCTGGGCTACACAGTGAGACTGTCTCTGCCCCGTCTCCCACCCAGAGAAAATATAAAGTGTTGTCTTCTCTTCCAAACTTTCTTTTCTGAGACCAATGTAGCCCTTTGTGGCCTAAGGCAAGTCACTTCGCATCTCCAGTTTTCAAAACCCCTCTCAGAGAGATGGGAACCATAATAGGTAGGGCCTAGCTAGACAGGACAGGATGCTTTAAGGTTGAGAGATGTGTCTCAAGCCCTGGGCTTTAAAACTTGGGTATGAATGCTTGGAGTTGTTCGTATGGACTGGCGTTTAAGGGCTTAGGATTGACTCTGCCATTGTGGCTCACACTCCTAATAGCTTGCTGATTCTCTTTTGCATCAAACCTGAAAACAGTCAGGTGTGGCACATGCCTGTAATCCCAAGACTCAGAAGATGGAGGCAGGAGGATTAGGAGTTCCAGACATCCTGGACTACATAATGATACTGTCTCAAAGAACAAAGCGAAATTCCTGAAAACAAATTGACAGTGAAGAAAAGAGTGCTCTGAGATGATACTAAATCACCGCAAAGCCAGCCTGTGTCGTGGTGCAGTACACGTGCCGCCGGCAGCTAACCTCTGCTCTTTCCTAGGGATGAATTTAACATCAGAGTTCTTCAAGCCTTTGTCGAACTCCATGAGTTTGCTGATCTCAACCTCGTCCAGGCCTTAAGGTGAGTGTTGGTCACACACCCTGTACAGACAGACGGGGAGCCAGCCCTCCTCCTTGGCCTCTGATTTCCTGTGTGACACTCCGAAGTCAGGACATCACAGGGCTAGAAAACACACTTTCTTGTTGTGACCGCTGATTCTGTGTTTCTTTGCTGTACTTCTATTCTGAGTGACTCTTAGCACTTGTTGCTGTGAGGTGTGATTCCTGACAAGAAGCAACGTAAGGGGAGGTAGAGCTTATTTTGGCTCACAGCTGGAGGGGCCAGTCCGCCACAGTGGGGAAGGTATGATGGCAGGGTGGGGAGGCGGCTGGTCACATGGCATCCAGTCAGATGAAGCTGGTGCTCAGCTTGCTTTCTCCTTTGTATTCACTCCTGTGGAATGGTGACACCCAGTCAAGTTGGGTCTTCCCTTCTCAGTGAAATCTCTCTAGAACTAGCACCTTCATGAACATACCCATGAGTGTGTTTCCATGGTGATTTCAAATCCACTCAAGTTAACATTGAAGATGGTCCTTTGCAATGTGTGCAAAGCTGTTGTAGACAGTTTTCCCATTGCTGCGACAAAGAACCTGACCAAAGCTGTTTGTGGAAGAATGGGTTTATCATGGCTTACAGACCCAAGGGGAAGCTCCATGACGGCAGGAGCAGAGGGTGGACATCACCTCCACCACAGCACTGCAAACAGTGGCAGGAAGGTGTGCCAAACACTGGCAGGGGGATGTCATTTATAACCCCCATAAGCCCACCCCCAATAACACACCTTCTCACAAGTTTCCAATTCCAAAACTGCCATTAGCTGGGGAGCTAGCATTCAGAACACATTCAGTTTATGGCGGGCACTGGATCAAACCACTACAGTCCGCCCTGGCCCCCATAAAAACCATATATGATGTAAAATGCAATGCATTCAACTCAACTTCAAAAGTCCCCTCAGTCCCGATGATACTTAAGCATTCCATAATCCAAGATCTTTCACCTGACCCATAATACAACCCCTCCCACCAAACCCCATAAAGGCAGAGACCATTCACACTGCAAGAGATGGCACTGGGCATAGCAAAGACAAATTGAACCAATGCAAGACTTAAAACAAACAGGGTAAACATCAAACTCTATCCCCGAGTCTAATAATAACCAGTGGCTGGTCTCCAGAGTTCCAGTTCTGTCCTTCTAGCTTGGTTACTCACAGTCCAGGGAAACTCCATCTGGTGCTGTCAGCTCTCCTTGGCAACTATCCCATAGTCCTGGCATTTCACCGGGTCTCCACTGCAACTGACGGTTCATCTTCATGGTTCCATCAGGCCTCCACACAGGCATTCCAACATACCTGCCTCACACTGCCCGTGGCCATTTCCAAAATACAAAACCATGTTGCAAATCCAACAACCATCTTTCCTGCATTTGTTATACTCCATAGTGCCAGGTGGGCCGCCAACTTTGAAGAGCAGGAAAACCTCAGCTTTCAGGTCCCCTACTTCAAAGAGTCTGCATTCTTCCCGCTTTCCCAATGCAGATCACCTGGCCCAATCTCAATGGTTGTAATCTCTCAAACCATTGCAGCTGAACGGGCAGCAATTTTGGCCCAGAGATTTCCTTTCTTTCTGTGCCATCTCCATCTGCTCACACCAGTCCCTCTTTCCATAAAGCAACCCTGTATAAGTTCTCAGGACACAGGCAGGCAGAACACAGCAAGCCTCTCACACAAACTGCTTCTAGGACAGTCCCAAGAAAGTTCTTTCTCCCCCTCATAAGGCATACCTCACACACAGTCCATAGTTTTCACCACATTCAGATCTTTCAGCTCTGACCAGAATGGTCCATGAAGCTGTACTTACAGCACTGCAAGGCTTCTCTTAGGCCAAGGTTTCAAATCCATCCACACTCTTCCTGCAAATCAGTTCCAAAAGGCCAAAGCCACAAAATCAGGGTTCTAGCAGCAGCGATTGGTCCCACTCCCTGATACCAAAACTGTTGGAGTCAGTTTTCTGTTGATGTGACGAAAGAACCCAACCAAAAGTAGCTTGTGGAGGAAATGGGTTTATTTTGGCTTACAGACTTAAGGGGAAGCTCCATGGTGGCAGGGAAAATGATGGCATGAGCAGAGGATGGACATCACCTCCGCCACATCTGCCGCATGCTGTGCTGGACATGGCCCATGAGGCTCCACCTTGAGTGCTCGGTGCATACGATCCAAGCACCCAGGAGGATGAGGACCTGCGACCGTCAGGAGCCACTCTATGGCTTCCGTCTTTTTCTGAGGAGAGCCAGTGTCACTGTGTATCACACAGGGGAGTGGAGGGGAAGCTTCAGAGCCTCTTGTTCTGCCTCTTTAGTGTCCTGTGTGCTCCCAGGAGGCCATTTGAGTTACTAGTCCTGTGGTCTTGGGAGGACGGTGTCTTGTCTTCTCTGGTGCTGTGTCATTTGGGCTGGGTCTTAGTTTCGAAACAAGCCTCTAATGCTGAGCATCCACATCTTGCCTGGTCACATTCTTACGCCTTCTGCTCCATCCTCTGGGCTTGTTTGCATGGCCTTCAGCTACAGTCTGGAATGCTGGCCTTTCGTTGTGACCCTTGGGACATGGTTCTCAACAGCTCAGCCTGGGCTGCACAGCATGCTGACGGTTAGCAGGCCACACGGACTCTGGTTGCCCTGACTTGTGCTCTTTAGATGCAGGTCTTAGGAGCTGCACGGCCAGAGGAAAGCCCTGGCCCCGTGAGCCAGTAGGCACAGCCATCACCATGTAGTTGTGTTCTCTGGTCAGTCCAGAGCCAAAGAGGTGAAGCCTGGAGCAGCTGCTCCAGACCAGGGGAAATGCCATTCCTTCGGGTTGGCTCTCTCGGGCTCTGCCAGGTCTGTCATGCGGGTTCTCCCTCTGTCCCTTGGGGCTACCCCTAGGTGCCACTAGGAGGGGTTGGGGGATGAAAAGACAGGGACCAATGCTTGAGGTGGCCCTGCCTGTGGGCAGAGGTAAAGCCTGGGTTTCATGGGTTGTCAGAAGGAGCTGGTTACTATGGAAACAACAAAGCATGAGGCTGTCACAGAGATCCTCAGGCTGGAGGGATGGAGACCAGGCTGGGTCAGAGCTGAGGAGGGTGTTCTGATGGAGCAAGACATGGAGACTGGAGAGAAGGGGCCTGTGGACCATGTGGCAGTTCTGTGATGTGAGGAGCTGCTGATTGTAAAGACTTTAGCTTTTGCTCTGAGCGATGGTTTGTGCTACTGACCTGGGCCCATCTGCCTGATGAGGCAAAGGACAAGAAGAGTACACATGTCACAGAAGACTCTCAGGGTGCTGTGTTGGCTGACGTGGGGAGCGCCTTGGGGAGTCGGATACTGGTGTAGGAGCAGGTCCTGCTAGAGTGAGGGACCAAGAGTGGCAGGAATCCCCAGAGAGGGTGGGTGAGGCACTGGCAGCCAACCCCCCCCCTTACAAACTTGCAGGGGAGGAGAGCAGGTTCCCCCATCAGGTCGCTGTAGCAATCACGTCTTAAATCCCAGGACGGTCCTGGAACCCATAGGTCTGACCTCAGCCCCCATGGTCATACTATACATGGCAGTGTGGATGTCCCTGGGAAGCTGCCATGGGAGCTGTGCGTGGACAGAGACCCCAGCAGCTGCAGTGGGAGGGGTCTGCATGGACAGAGACCCCTAGCTCATGACCTGCCCTTAGTGCTTCAGGCAGACCGGTTACAAGTGGTAGTGACCACCATGTGGTCCAAGCAAGCAAAGGAGTGTGGGGTGCTGGCAGTCAGGGTTAGATAAGGCAGCCAAGAGAGACCTCAGTATGCCTGGGTCTGGACCACAGAGACAGGAGTGATACAGCAGATGCTGGCCACCACTCCGAAGGTGGCCACTCACTTCCCCGTTGACTGCTCTTGCCCTGCCCTGTGGGTAGGAATGCTGCAGAGAGGTCAGGGCCCAATTTATGCTGCTGTATTGTGAGTGCTGATCACCAGGCAGTAAGTGCTGGCATGCTGGACCCTGAGGCAGAGGCAGGCCTTGCTTAAGAGTCCATTGTGGTTGCACAGCCTGTCTTCTCTGGGCACCCAGGCCCACATTCTCACTGGTGCAGGGCAGGATCTGCCTTTGTCCCTGGCCAGATCTGCCCTCTAGCTGTCATCCTGTCTCTGCAGGCAGTTCCTGTGGAGCTTCAGGCTTCCCGGAGAGGCACAGAAGATCGACCGCATGATGGAGGCTTTTGCGTCCCGTTACTGCCTGTGCAACCCTGGGGTCTTCCAGTCCACAGGTGGGTACCAGCTGCAGCCCCAAGCCAGGGTACTCCTGCTCCTTGGGTTCCTGTGGGGATTTTCCTGGAGCCTCACTCTGCGTATGAAGTGCCAGCCATGCTCACACTGCTGAGACCTCCCTGTCCTCTGCCGTTGCAGACACGTGCTACGTGCTGTCCTTCGCCATCATCATGCTCAACACCAGCCTGCACAACCACAACGTGCGGGACAAGCCCACTGCGGAGCGCTTCATCTCTATGAACCGGGGCATCAACGAGGGCGGGGACCTCCCGGAGGAGCTGCTGCGGGTGAGCCCTGAACTTGTCTCATGTTGACACTGTGTACACGTGGCACGCATGCGCCGTGTGTAGAGGTCACAGAACAGCCTCCTTGAGTGTGGTCGACAGCACATTCTCTCTCGTTTGCGGCTGGCCCGTGAGCTCCCAGATTATCCGCTCTCCACCTCTCTCCTCTCTCTAGGCCCACTGAGACTAGACACTCCCGTCATGTGGATTCTTGGGTCACCAGGCTTGGCATCAAATACTTTTTCTACCAAGCTCCCTTTTCTTGCTTTTACTTCTCTGGTTGAGTCCCTGGATTTGCTGTTTTCCTCCCTTGCAGAATTTATACGAAAGTATCAAGAATGAGCCATTCAAGATCCCGGAAGATGACGGCAATGATCTGACACACACATTCTTTAACCCGGATCGGGAAGGCTGGCTTCTGAAGCTGGGTGAGCCTGGCAGGGTGGGACCCGCACTGTACCCCTCAGCCCACGGCAGCAGCTCCCCTGTTCCTCGTAGCCAAGGCCCCTAACTGCAAGGCAGAAAGGTTGAAAAGAGAATGCAGTCAAGCCAGAGTCCACTCAGGTCCCTGGCCGGGGGACTTCCAGAGCTGGCCATGCTCACAGCGTCCACTGTACATCTTGTCCCAGAAAACCAAGTTAGCATCCACGTAACCCGGGCAGTTCTCTGTAGAAGAAGCAAGTGCCTTGACTGCACAGAACCTGTGTGCTTTCTTGTGGTTTGCGTGGCTGTGACCTTGATGCGTGGTTTAAACGTGCCTTCTTGTTGTTTTCCTTCTGCCTGTGGCTCCCACCTTTCTGTTCTGTGACGGGCTGTCCCTGCTTGTCCTGCGTTAGGAGGTAGGTACCCCGTGGCTTCCTCCCCTCCCCAGCAGCTCACTCCTCTCGCTCTCTCCCCCACATCAGTCTGCGGCTGACAATTCATCTGATCCATTTGGCTTTGGACTTGCTGGGGTCAGCGTGGTGCACAGTGTGGTGTGTGTGAGACACCCACCGCGGGGACAGGGCCCTAGAGCAGCCGAGACCAGGAGCGCATGGGGACGCTAGATGCAGCATGAGGAAGCTGGTAACCATAGTGTCCCCCGTCCCCATACTAACCAGTCCGTGATGACAGAGAGGCTCCCTCTGCAGTACAGACCGGATGCTTTCCTGCTTCTTGGACAACTGGGGGAACTTTCAGGGCAGGGGCCAGGTGTGCCGTATTTTGGCAGTAATGCCCTGAGATGTCACAGATGCATTCTGTCCAGTAGTTTTAGCAAGTAAGTCATGGAAGCTAGAATTCCAGCGACGTGAAAAACAAAGACAAGCCAGACTTGGTGGCACACCTTTAATCCCAGCACTCCAGAGGCAGAGGTAGGAGGATCACAGTGAGTTTGAGGCCAGCCTAAGACTACATAGTGAATTCCAGGTCAGCCTGGGCTAGAGTGAGACCCTACCTTGAACCCCCCCCCCCAAAAAAAAAAGCTCACATGAATATTAAGACATAACAAGGGAGGCAGAATGGGCCTAAGAGTGATGTGATGCACACAAGCTGCCGTGGCTGATGGGGTTGGCTGTTCCCAGAGGGTCTTTCTTCTTGGCCTTCTTGAGTTTTCTCCTGCTGCACCAAACATTAGCAGAGCTCTTGATCTTGACCTAAAAACCTAGCACCATAGCCTTGGATGCCTCAGTGACCCTTCAGGCCACATTGTGCTTGCTGTCCTGGACTGGGGCAGGAGGAGGAAAGCACCCCAAGATCCCAGGGTTGGACCAGGAGCACCTGAAAGGATGGCGGCCCTGCCAGCCTGCTTGTGTGGCTTCTGCTGCTGATGAAGGGGCCAGTCCTGAGACTCACAGAAGTGAACGAGCAAAGGCACAGGACAGCTTGGGTTTTCTAACGAGCAGCCACACAGTGAGTGTGCAGAGCACTGGGGCTGCGCAGCTGCTCTGGGCGCTGAGCAACGTGGCCAGATCAGGGGCCCGAGGTCCACCCTGGCAGGCGGCAGGCAGGCGGCAGTGCCTGCTGTCTCTGTCACTCCGGCAGCCACTCCATCCACTCTGTTCCAGCAGTCAGGCCACAGCCTTGCAAGCAAGCCATCACTGTCTACAGACCTTCTAAGGGAGCACCCAGTACCCACAGGCCTCCCCCAGTTTGTTGAAGGGCCCAGAACCAGTACTGTCCATAGGTGATACTGGTCACAGAGGGCCAAGAGGGTGGCAGTCCTAACCTCAGGCCAGCACTCCCCAGTGGGGCTGTGCACGCAGGTCAGGTGAGGTCCCTCCCGGCTCAGGACAAGTATGGCCAGGATGTAGGCATCTGGCTGGGGAGAGTCCAGAGTGTGGGTTTCCAAGCCCAGTGAGAGCTGGTGGCTCTTCAAGGCCTGGATTCGCCGTCCCAGGGAAAGGGCCTGACACCGGGCCCAGGCCTGACTGACGCTTCTGAGAAACTTAGAAGGTTGGTTTTTGTGGTGTTCACTCTAAACAGAGTGGTCAGAGTTGACCTGTCATGGAGGAAAATGTGTGGACTTGCATGTGCCATGTCTGCTCATGTATGTCACACACACGCTTGGTAACAGCCATGGAAGCCGAAATGCATCCTGGCCTGTGCCACGTGCACGCTTGCACACACAAGCACACCACACTCAACTCACACCACGAAGGCCCAGAGAGGCTCTGCTGAAGGCAGCTGTGACGAAGGGGGAGGGCAGGGGAGCCGAAGGGTCCTTGGTGTCTAGAGGCAGCGGGCGGGCGGGCGGGCGGGCATGCTGCTAGTGAAGAGGGTGGGCTGGCTCAGGGCGCCAAGCACCAAAGGAAGGTCTGCTCCAGGAGCCTGTGAGGAATGGAAGCCACCTGGTGATGGCGTTTTCACTCTCTGGGAGAAGTGACCCAGATAAGCTGTGGTTGAACCCCTCTTGTGCCTCTCTCCATCCGTCACTGGAGGCCTTGGAGTCAAGATAGTTGCCCCAACTTTCTCCTGGGTCCCTCACGGGCTCCCAGTTAGGCCTGCTATGGAGTGGGGCTTCCTGTCAGCCCCCAGCCGGGGACTTGGGGAACAGTAGGCCAGGCCAGGGGTCAGGAGAGATGGTGGCAGAAAGGGTGTCTCTCCAGGCCACAGGGGCCCGAGGAAGGGTCCTTTGTAAAAGGGTGTGAGCCCAGAGGCTTGTGGGCAGCAGGTTGTCTGGGGAACAAGGGGCGACACAGCGAGGCTGTCGCCTGTGGTCTTTGATGGGAACTGGCCTTACAGGCTAGGCTGTCTCTGGTCACCAGTGAAGGGGTGCCTGTGGCCAGGGAGAAGAGGCTCTGTCTCCTTCCTCACCTGGGTTGTCTGTACACTGAAGCCAGCTTGGTTAGGAGCTGGGGAGGGCATCCTCTGTTTTCCGGCAGCTTGTCTTCAGTCCCCGCCCCCTGTACCAGCCTGCTGAGCCAGGGCCTTGCACACGTTTTAGAGAGAGCCAGCTCTGCCGTGTCACGCCATCAGCTCCTGAGACAGGGAGGGCTGTCACTCACCTAGAGCCCCCGGTAGACTCTGGACTTGTTACCATGTGAGACTTTTCCTTTTTGATTTCTTTTTTTAAACTTCTTGTCAGAAGCAAAAGCTAGCTGGCAGTTGAAGTCATTTTGACTGCTAACCATGTCAGGGTAAAGGTTCCTTTCCATAGTAGAGAGCAGGTACGGATGAGCTCTCTCTGTGTGTGTGTGTGTGTGTGTGTGCGTGCGCGCGCGCGCGCGCGCGCGTGTGCTCCAGATCTTGTTAAAAGATTAATTCAATCTAATAATTCCCTGGGCCAAGGGTAATTGACTTTGATGGATCCCAGGGCTGCACAAAGTCCAGTAATGCGATAGCCGCCCTGACGGAACCTGATTAAGCCTGGACAGAGCCGGGTGAGCCCGCACTGACTCCATCATGCCGTCATTTCATGGGGGAAGTTCCGCCCATCCATTACGACTAACTTTCCAGAAAGCAGATTTGAAAGTACTGTGTTATCTAGGGTGATCTTGGGTGGCCGTGGAGAGCACCCTGTGTGGACTGGGTGGGGGGTGCATGTGGGCCCCGGCCACGCACCCAGCCATCCTGGACAGCCAGGCCACACGTCTCACCCGGGACTAACTGGGATCAAACATGTCACGGTTTCCAGAGGAAGGAAACCTAGTCCCGAGCTCTCTGCAAGGGCAGTGATATGAGGGGTCCTGGGCCACCCTCTGGGCTCTGGCCGCAGAGCACCTGCCTCACAGGGCCCTTCTGCTCCTAGGAGGGCGCGTGAAGACCTGGAAGCGGCGCTGGTTCATCCTGACGGACAACTGCCTGTACTACTTCGAGTACACCACAGTAAGTGAGCCCCAGGAGCCCCCTGGGCCGGGAGCTCTTGGCCCGGTGGCCTGCCAGGCTGGCTCACCCCTGCCTCCCACAGGATAAGGAGCCCCGGGGCATCATCCCGCTGGAAAACCTCAGCATCAGGGAGGTGGAAGACCCACGGAAACCAGTAAGTGTCTTCCTCACACGTGCTCCTTCACACCACGGAGCCTTGTCCGGCCCCCATGATAGCCCCCCTCTCTCCGCCAGAACTGCTTTGAGCTCTACAACCCCAGTCACAAAGGACAGGTCATCAAAGCCTGTAAGACAGAGGCCGACGGCCGGGTGGTGGAGGGGAACCATGTTGTGTACCGGATCTCTGCCCCAAGCCCCGAGGAGAAGGAGGAGTGGATGAAGTCCATCAAGTGAGTGAGGTGGGCCGGATGGGACAGTTGGGGCAGGAGCGGAACATGGGCTGGGGGTGCACCTGAGCACCCCGTCTGTGGGCATATTTGCTCTGTTCAGAACTGACCTGAGCCTGCCGCTCCCTTGGCACCTGAGGGGAGGAGAGGGGCCGGGTAGCCCCAAACCGATTGTCTTTCTTCCCTCCCCAGAGCGAGCATCAGCAGGGATCCGTTCTACGACATGCTGGCCACAAGGAAAAGGAGGATTGCCAATAAGAAATAGGTAACCCCGAGAACCACAGCAGACCTAGCTGCGGCTCCCAACACCCCGGCTGCTCAGTGCCACAGGCCCCCAGAACTAGAGTCCCTGAAGCCTTCCTTCCTGCCTGCCACCACCCTGGCGGGCACTGCAGGAGCAATCCAGAGCACCAAGCTTCGCCTGGTAGCAGCGGCGCCTGGCCTTGTGGCCGCACCCCATGTGGGACCCTCGTCTAGAGCCTTCCTCACGTCATTCCACGCCTGCTCTGAGGGGCAGCTCGCTGTTTTATATCAAAATGGCAAAGGAACACCTACCACTTTTTTATTCAGAATTTTCTGATATATAAGGATTACAGCTTTTATATGCCTTTTTATATTCTCAAATTACAATGAAAGACACTTTCTAACAGTAGTATTTTTAGAATGGCAGCTATAACAACTCCTGGATGCAAGTGTGCACTGTGCACTGACAACAGTCTATACGCAGCACCCGCGTGGAGGGTGTGGGGCACCAGCACTGGGGGAACAGCCGGGGGCCGGGCACAGGCAGCTGCTGTAGGGAAGCAGGTGCCAGGTGTGCTCACTCCGCCACTTCCCCTTATCTGCTTCTCAAGCCCAATCCCTTCGGCATGATTATACCTGGGTGTTTTAACTGCTGAATCCTGGGAAATGAGCCCTTTCCCTACACAGTCTGTCCATGGGTTGAGCAGGAAACTGCTGAAACCTTTCAACCCTAACAAAGGGCAGTTTCATGTGGTCCAACCGAATATGTGGGTCACATCAGCTTTTGTTGCTAAAATGCTTAATGTAGTAATTTGATCAGACTTCTTAATGACTAGGCCACCAGTCCTCTGATAGTGCCAGGTTCTCAGACATGTCCCTTCTGAGCTGGGAAGAGCATCTGAAGATGGCACTTAGGGGTTTCTAGGGAGTGCACAACCCCAAATCAACACTGGGTTTAATGGGATTAGAAGCCCCATGACCTCTGGGAGGGTGTCAGGTAGCCATCAACACAGTGAAAGTAGGTGCTCAGGACCTTTGTGAAAGGAAGAGTGTGTGAGCCCCACTGGTGGAGTGGGGGCGGGGAAGGCCAGGGCCATTGTGTGCTTGGGCCCAGTGAGAGCCCTCTGTTGACACCCAGGCACGGACATGGGATCACGTTTGGCTCCCACGGCTTATTGGGTTGGCATATGGTTTTCACCCGTAGAACTGCCTCCCCAGCCCATAATGTGTCCTGCGCAGAATGCAAACCCAGGAATGCAAGGCTCAGACCCTTTTCTGAAGCTGCTGCAAGGGCAGTGGTACAGCTTGCAGGCCCTTTGCCTCTGCGTGGCTGACCTTGCTGTAGCTCCATCGCGCATTGGACTCATTACTTCCTGGTCTGTTCCCAAGCTTCTGACTAATAACCTCACATCTGAAACCTTGTGTTGAATGAAGCTGCCCTGCTGGTATATAGGTAACATGGCCTCCGGTCTTCCTGCACCACCACTGTGGAGCCACCCCACCCGGTCCCACCCAGGACCTCACAGCCCTGGGGACATGAGCTTTCTCTGTTGGGGGCACCTGATGGTGAGTTTCCTTGGCCATACTGGGAGGGGGCCGTGCCTGATGCTGTTGGTGCTAAGAATCTAAGCAACTGGCTCCGAGTATTACGTAGTCCTGTAATTCAGGTTTTATTGTGACAGTATTAACCCCATGGGCCTCTGGCCACCTCCGGGGCTGCCTGGGAGGGGGCAGCAATGCTCAGCCACCCACACCCTCCGGCCAAAGAGTTTCCTCCCAAGGCAAAGGGCAGTAGGCAGTGAGGAAGCCTGGGCAGACGGCAGCTCCTGCAGCCTCTAGCCTGTCATGCTGGGCCCTGGTCATTGTTTGAGGTGAATGAAGGTGACCCGACTGTCTCCAGGGTCCTGAAACACTTCTGAGTCATGTGGGACCAAACAGTCCAACTAGGAAGAGCTGAGCAGATGAAGCTTCTAGATGAAGTACTCTTAGTGTTTCATGCAAAGTAACACCGATTTTTCAAAGTTACAGACATGCTTTGCTCAGAAGTTAGGTCTGTTACAGACCAGAAATCACAAATTGTGAGTTCTCATTTTCTTATCTTTTTCCTAGAAAACATTTCTATTTACAATATAGTTAATATGTAAATAATGTATATATTTATAGATTTCTGAAGTGTTTTGTTATTCAATGTACATACTCCCACAACCTGCATGAATATCTGAATATTGATACCAAAATATCTGGACGTTTTGTTGCGAAGTGACCAGCTGGTAAATTGGATGTGTGGCTGTCAGAGTTACTGCAAGTACTGTTTCACTAAATAAAAACCACACCGTTAAAGACAGACTGTGCAAGACTCGGTTTCTTTAAGATAAGCATGTCAAACCCAGCAAACCACTGCCTGGCCCCCAGGGTCACACTTTGGGCGTAGAGGTGACGGTCTGACTAGAGGTCCCTGGGAGAAACTGTGGCAGGGAAGAAGTCAGTGGTGCAAGGCTGTGAGCCAGTGCAGAAAGGAAGTAAAAACCAAGACACGATGTTCAGTTTGCTGCCGTTTATATACTATATAAACTTTACATGCTGTATATTATTTACAGTGGGGCAAGTGCTTTTTTAATCTTTAAAAAAACAAAGATCAAACTTCAGACATTGCTGAACAACACAAACTGTATAAACCATACAGATTATTCTGATACAAACTGTATTCTATACAGTCCTGCCCCACTCATTCTCCTGATGCAGGACCCGTGAATTATAAGTGTATCACAGTTTGATAGCATATCCATATTAAAAATAAAATCACAGTATGATTTTTGTCTGTTAACTAGAAACTTGAAGGGACTAAGCTGACAACTCAGATTCCAATATCATAGTCAAGACAAGAGACACCGTATCAAAAAGTGTTACGTAATAAAAACATACCGTAGGCTTTACAAATAATGTTTGGATTATACATTCATAATGCAAATACTCATAACTGGTAGATTGATTGGAAGAGTTCCAAAGTTCAAAAACAGAACTTGTCTATAAAATACATTTTCAAATCTTGAATATAACTAAAGTGTGAAGCACATTAGTTTCTAGTATCAGACATTACAGAAAACAGCCCTCCAAAGCCAGTTGAGAGCTGGAGTCTTTAAATAAGTCTACGTTAACTAGACGCGCCGTTGGTTCTTCCTGAAGTCCATGGTTTCCCGGTTGGTCTTGCACCAGATGTCTAACTTGGAGAACATTACATGAAACACAAGTAATCAACCTGAGTCTGTAATTGAGCAGCATTGAGATGTTCTATTCCAGGGCATAATATCAATGTGATTTATACACATGGCAACTTACAATGGTCAGCAGTTGTAGAAAGTGTTCATCCAGTTGGAATAAGTAATTAAGAAAAGATACTAAAGAAACTTCATGGTAAAATCTGTACAGTATTTCCTAAAGAAGCACCACGCTGTTGGAACAGTTATTTCTGTTGATAATTTAAGCTGGGTTGGGGATGGCTTGTTGCAAACGTTGAATCTGGAAGAGAAGAGGCGCGGGCTTAGTTGGAGCCGAGGCAGGGCCCTCCTTTCATGGCCCCTGGCCTTTGGGAGCTCTCGAAACACTCACTCTGCCTTCGCCAGGGAGACGCCATCTGCTGGCCCAGCCACCAGTCCTGAGCTGAGCCCCACTGCTAATCCACCTCAGCCCACATCCCACTTTCACTGGGAACTGCTGAGCGGTTTAGTCTGTCCCTAGAGGACATTGGCAAAGCTGTTAATTAGCTGTAAACTGAGCTTCTGTGGAGGACTCACTCACTTTGCAATTCACTTGAAATCCCCTTGGCTGACTGGACATGGCGGAGGCATTTGGACAAGATTTCCTTTTCAAGGACCACATGGTGTGTCCCTTTTCCCCAGCAAGTGCAGAGCATGACACTTGAGTTCTCTGGCTCAAAACCACCAAATAAAATGACAGTAGGAAAGGGCTCTGCTCTGCTCCCAGGCACCAAGCCTGCTGCTCATGGTGACTCCCTACAGCTGGGCCCTGGGCCGGTGACAGGCACAGATCCCAGAGATCCCGGTGTGCTTTCCCCCAGAAGTAAAGTCCCTCGTCCATGGCCCTCAGTGCTTCTGTTCCTGACTGGGGAACAGGAAACGACTTACCGTAACTAGTGAATTTGCTTTGAAGCCAGGGGGTTTAATCACCTAGAAGGCAAAGGAGATAAACGTTAATAGCTTATCGACATGACTTGGCGTCTGTGCTGTGCTGCAGGGAATTTTCTGCAGCCAGGTGTCAGCCACCCAGACTCACTGTACAGGTGAGCAAGCACCAGCTGGCTGGCAGTCCACCTCAGGCCAAGGGGCAGGAGTGGAAGATGCCTCTTCAGACTGCTGCACGTTCATTCTCACAGGAGGACACAAGCGATTTCAGGACAAATAACAGCATCGGGCAGAGCCAGAGGAGGAGGACGGGAGTTTGGAAGAGAAAGGTCAGTGTCCCAGGCCAGGGCAGAGAAGTGGCCTCCACAGGCAGTGGGGTGGGGGCTCGGAGCCAAGCAGTGGCCTCCTGGCGAAGATGGGACAGGCCTGTGGTCTCTGTGCTAGCCAGCCATCAGTGCCCCTCATTAGGGACAAACACCACCCCAACACTGGGGGTGCAATTAAGCTACTTTGCCACATGCTTGCTATCTCTAGGGCTGCCCTGTCAGGATGGAAGATTCTGGCAAGAATTCTAGCACCCCAACCAATATGCAGACTAAATGATGTCACTACTTGGGTGTCTAGGGTGGGCTGTCAGGCTTCTTGTACTAAGGGCAGATAGAAGGCTCTCAGTGGGTATGTGACCGCTTCAGCAAAGCGGTACCAAGCACTGGGCAAGCAGAGAAGCTGGCCAGGCCCCAGGAGCCTACAACACAGACACTGAACTCCATAGAATGGTGCACATGGAATAGACGATAATCTTGGGGACTTTTTCTTTTTTGAATTTTTATTTGAGAGAGACACAGAAACAGAAAGAGGCAGATAGAGTATGGGTGTACCAAGGCCTATTACCACTGTAAATGAACTCTAGACACATGACCACTTTGTGCATCTGGCTGTACATGGGTACTGGGGAACTGAACCCAAGCCGTCAGGATTTGTAAACAAGTGCCTTTAACCACTGAGCCCATCTTCAGCCCATCTTGGGGATTTTAAAACCCGTTAAAGCTATTCTGGACCTGAGGGGTGCAACTTACCAACTTCTGCTTTGGGCCCCCGACTCACTCTACATCTACCTTTCCCAAGCCCAGTACAGCGTCCCTTTCCAAGGAAAAAGGTCATTGGATACGGGTTAGAAAGAGCAAAGGGCAGCTAGGAATGAGGGCTGTGACCCCAGCACTCAGGAGGGCGAGGGAGGAGGATCATGAGTTTCCAGTCAAGTGGGAGGGGAGGGGAGGGAAGGCAGGCAGGCTGCCCTAAAGACAGCCTGTCAACAAGAATCCCAAGTACCCCGTGGCCCAGCAAGAGCGAGCACAGCACAGCTACCTCAGAAGCAAGCTCCACTGACAGAGGCCCGTATCACCAAGTAGGAGTCAGGCTACATGCAATGCAGGATGCCTTAAGGATTCGGAGGAATAAGGCATCCAGGGTCTGAGCCCACAACCAAGTTCTGATGGGAGTTCCTTGCAACTTGACCTTCTGTGGAGGCTGGTGCTCAGCTCTGCATCAATCAGACACCACCTTCAGGGCACGTGAGCTCGGTGCTGGTGTTCACTCTCATACTCTTATGGCCCCGAGAGATTTCTTTGCATGTTAACCACCTTTTCCAAAGCACGTTACTGAAGGAGCGTCTAGCTCCTACCTCCAGCCATCTCCTCTCACCTTGGCCACACTCAGGCAGAGGACACGGCTGGGTCAGGCCTGCTTTCCACCTGCAAATGCTTCATCTTCTCCCGGAAAGGGCCGGTGCCTTCCAGAGGCAGGTCGTTGGCTAAGAGAAAGGCGCCCTCGGTTCTCCGAAAACGACCAAGAGCCTCGTAGCTCCGGGCCTCCGTTACATGCGGGTTGGCATCTTGCACAAAGTCCTCGGATTTCCGTGAATGCCTTTTTTTCTTTTTTTTCTTTCTTTTGTGTTTATGGATGTCAGCATCAGAGTAGGCTGCTGAGACATCGGAGTCTTGCTGGTATCTGCAGAAGCAGGAGCCAGAACTCAGCATCCAGGAAACCTTCATCCCAGACAGGCCCAGACCCAGCCTCCCCACACTCACCCAGGGTGGGGGGGATGCTCCTTTCACTAAAACCATTTTTAGGCCTAGGGGCATGTCCACTGCTGGCTCCCCAGATGGCCGTGCTGTTGGCCAGGGCAGTCAGGACACAGTGGCTGTGCGGCTCCCTGTTCAGAGATGGCCTTGGCAACTTCCTCTCAGGCTTTAGAAGTCAACTGCAACTCTCAGTGGTTGTAAAGTTCATGCTCCCTCATCCTGCCTGGGTCATTTTCTAGACAGTCGCCAACTACCAATTTTGCTTCTTAATGCAGAAACAGTTAGGCATGGTGGCCCAGCTGTAATTCCAGCACTGGGGAGACTGAGGCAGGAGGATGAAGTTTTTGAGGCCAGCATGGGCCTCAGAAAAATACATACAAAAAACATTTAGACTTCAAAATGATAAAAGGGAGACCTCCCCCAGGGGAAAAGAAGCGCTTCATCTCCGACGTCCACTCTAGGTGGGTAAATAGCCAGCCCTGACCCTCCCACCCTTTTTTGCCTGTCACTAAATTTGAAGAAAACTACCTCTAACTGACAAATGCCAATGTGAAAGGCAGAGACCCCAGTCTGTCTGTCTGTGTCCCAGCGCTGCCGCCCGCCCTCCCTCACCTGCAGTCCCGCTCCCGGTGTTTGTCTTTGGACTTCTTCTTCTTCTTGGACTTTTTGTGCTTCTTGGCCCGGGGCTCCTCTGGAAAGTCCTTCTCCAGGCTTCTGGAGGCTCTCTTCTCCAGGTGGTTGCCGCTGCTCTCTGGAGTCCCGTACCTCCGTTTCCGCGGCTTGCTGCGCTGGCGCTCCGGGAAGCCCGTACCCAGGGCCCCCGCGGGGTGCCCGGAGCTCCGGGGCGCGTGGAAGCGGGGCTCCCAGCCCTTGTGTCCCCAGTGGTCCCTGTGCGCGCGGCCGTGCGCGTGCGGGGGCCGCCACTCGCGGGCCGTGTGCGGGTGCGCGCCGCGCCTGTCCTGGTAGTGCCCACACTTGTCCCAGCGCCCGCGGCCCCACGCGTGCTCGCTCTCCGAGTGCTGGTACCGGGTCCAGTCCGGCTCGGGCCCACTCCTGGCCCGGGGGGAGTGGTGGTGGGCGTACCTGCCCGGGCCGCGCCTGTCCCCGGGGCTGGCCCTGTCGCCCTGGCCCGGGTGCGGGCCTCCGTTGCAGGGCACGGCGCCCGTGCCCACGCCCACGCCCAGCCCAGGGCCCACGCGGCGCTGGCGCTCGCGCTCGCGCTCGCGGCTGTAGGCGCAGCGGGGCTTCCTGCGGTGGCGCTCCCCGCTGGACGAGCGTTTCCTCCGGCTGCGGCTGCGGCTGCGGCTGCGGTAGTGGCCGCGGTCCGCCCTCCGGAGGCTGCTGAGCTTCTCCTTGGCTGGAGCAGGCTCGGGGGCCTGGGCCACTCTGTCCCCGTCGCCTCGCTCACCACCGCTCGGCTCCGTGACCCCCACACAGGGGGCAGTGGTCCTGTCCACCGGGGAAGGCAGTGACCCTGCAGAGGCAGCAGAGCTTCTGGAAAGGTCCTCGGCCTCTTTGCTCCTGTCTTTGTTGAGGTAAAAGACGGGCTGGTGCTCGCACCCGTCTCCTGACGGAACCAGAGCATCCGGGCCGGGCCTCGCGCCCATGTCCCCACATTGGGAGTCCTGCGTGTTCTGGGCCACCGTGCCCTTCCCTTTCCCCACCTGGGACGGCGGGGCCTGGTCGATGGCCAGGGCTCCAGGGACACTCGGGTCAGGGGGCCGGGCCCCGCCAGGGCCGCAGAGCGTGGGCGCAGCGAGTGAAGCCTTGCAGGGCTCTGCAGCCGATGCCTCGGGAGCTGCTTCTTTGGTAGCACTGGTGGAGGGGTCCAGGCGTGGCGAGGCCTGTGGGGTCCTGCTGTCCAGGCCGGTGACTGCCTCGGGGGTCTCACAGGAGGCGGCCTCAACGACGGCCCCCTCCTGCTCTACAGCAGGGTCCTCAGGAGGGCTTTCCTCCGTTCCAGTGTGACTGCAAGCCAACCAAAACAGACAAACCAATCGTTAGCTGGACTGCCACGCAGGCTTTCCTCGCTGCCACCTTACATTTTTACCAAACATATTAGAACTTTAAAAAAAAATATTTTATTCATTTTCAAGGAGAGAGAGAGAGAGAGAGAGAGAGAGAGAGAGAGAGAGAGAGAGAGAGAGAGAGAGAGCGCACCAGGGCCACCACCCTGTAAATCTGGCTTATATGGGTCCTGGGGAATCCAGCCCTATATTAGAACTTTTAAGTACAGAGCTCAACTGTACTCCCAGCACTTGGAGGTGGAGGCAGGAGGATCAGAAGTTCAAGATCATCTTCAATCACATAGCAAGGCCAACCTGGATTACATGAGACTCTTTCTCTGTGACCTCTCCCTTGGAGCCTCAGCAGGAGAGCACGCCCAAGGGAGCCAGCAGCCTCTGTAATTATGGAAAGGCATAAAGGTATTAGGCAGGGCTCAATGAGGCTTTAGGGAAACTCTCTAGTAAACTCACTGTCCTTGGAATCTCGAGAATTTATAGTTAGTTACTGACAACTGTTGGGAAGAACAAAACTCACTTACGTGCTGGGCCACCACTTAGCAGCAATTACCTGGAGTGTTCTAGAAAGGTCTACCAAGTCAGTACACAATGGTGTATGGGAGCTGCCCATACTCTGTTTCTATACTACCACCCATAATTCTAAGTACACAGACTAGGAGGCTCTAAGCTACTCCAGGAGAGACGCATGGTGCTGACTTAAAGTTCCAGCTTTTTCCTTTTTTTTTTTTTTGGGCATTAGTTGGGGAGGGGGTGGTGACAAAAGGTCGAGGGTAACCCAAACTGGCCTCAAACTCACCATGTGGACAAGGATGACCTTGAACTCCTAAGTGCTGGCATTACAGATGTGTGCCCGAGTACCTGGCTGAGCTACTCTGTCTCTATGGTAAACTGGGCAAGAGGGGCCTTTGCTGCCAGCCTCTCCAGCATGGGCTCTCCACGGCCCTGCAGGGCCCACACCAGCCCTTGCGCCACACAGGGAAGACTTCTCCATCCCACATCCTCATCCTCATCTCTGTGGGGTGAGAACCCTGGTTAGTTTACTGAAGGTTTTCAGACACTACATTCCCCAGGAAGCAGTCACTGTGTACATGGAGGGCTGGTTTTACTGAGCCAGTCACAACGTCACAAAGGTGGATGGCCGCCGGACGTGAGGGGAAGGTGCACATGGTATTTACTGAGCTCTCTGATGGGCTCTCGTCTAAAGGCCATAGTCCTGAGCAGCAGACTCCCGGGGCTTCACACTGGCATCACCATCTCTGTATTTCAAATCCTTTCCCCAGCTTGATTGCCTTGATTGCCATAAACTGAGGGTGGAGCAGGCCACATTCTCTAGGAACTTCATTTAGGATACCTGGAGGAGCCCTTACCAAAATCTGCTTTGTGGTAAGAGTGTTGCACTCCTGCCCTCTAACCTCAGTATATGTTTACATACTTTTTTTTTTTTTTAATGGGAGGAGGTTAGCATGCTTGCCTCGTCCACACAAAGCATATGCAGAAAGCCTGGGTTCTATCCCTTGCACAGCATAACTGGACTTTAAAAAAATATTTTATTCATTTTCAAGCAGAGAAATACAGAGAGAGAGAGAGAGAGAGAGAGAGAGAGAGAGAGAGAGAGAGCGCGAGAGCACCAGGGCCACCACCTGTGGGTCTGGCACATGTGGGTACTGGGGAATTGAACCCAGGGCCTTGGGCACTGGAGGCAAGTGCCTTAACCGCTGAGCCATCTCTCCAGCCCCTATGTTTACATACTTGCTCACCATTAAAAAGATGAAATGAGGCCGGATGTGATGGCACACGCCTTTAATCCCAGCTCTCAGGAGGAAGAGGTAGGAGGATCACTGTTGAGTTTGAGGCCAGCCTGAGACTACACAGTGAATTCCAGGTCAGCCTGGGTTAGAGTGAGACCCTACCTCAAAAAAAAAAAAAAAAAAAAAAAAAAGATGAAATGAGACAGCACTTGGTATTCAGACTTGCAAGTGTGCCAGTGATACCAGAGGACTGAGTTTGGGGCCAACCTGGGCTATATAGTAGGAGCCTGTCAGTATCACTACCCAAGGAGGAGGGAAGCAGGAGAAGATGCAGCTTAAATGTACCATGTTCATAACCAGTGCTTCACAGACTAACTTAAAAACAAAACTTCTATAAGGCAAATAAACAAACCCTAGATGATTTCACAGTTCAAAGTGTTCACTAGGAGACTTCTGCAGTTAGAATACCAGCACGCCTAGGCATTACTGCATGTCATGCTACGTGCTTCCTGGTTTACCTTGTATCGTCCACTGAGCCTTTGACGTTGTTGGTAAGCTTGAAGGTCTCTAGGATGGTGTCTTCGGGGAGAGATGGTAAGGGAACTGGCATCAGCTACAATGAAAACAAAGACATTTCAGCCCCAGCTGCCACCTCTGTACTCGGTGAGATCAGCCCAGCAAACCACGGAAGCTGGGGCTAGACCCCCTCCTGCCTCACCTTGTCAGGAAGACCATTGGTTTTAGTAAAGAGGTTTTCTGAGAGAAGAGCAGGCTGGGCTGGGCAGCTGGCACTGTCAAAGGACAGGCCATTCTCTTTCGAGTCACTGTCTGTGCTACCAGCACCATTTAGAGCCATGGCTTCTTGACTCTTGGGTGGTAAGCCCGTAGCATCTTCGGCATCCGGCCCAGCACGGTGAGCGCTTGCCATCACGCCCACACCATTCTCTTTGGCCAGGCCTTTGGACTCCTCATCAGACTCTTCCGATGACTCAGCGCCGTAGGGGACCAGCACACTGGAGCCCAGCTTGGCTTTGCCATTCATCATGGGTTTAGAACAGGATTTACTTGGGGAAACTGGTTTTGCTACTTTGCTAGACACTGGGGTCGTGGGTCCATTCGAGGTAGACTGCACTGCAGAGGGACTGGTGGCAACAGAGGGGGGGCCAGCCTCATGAGGGGTCTTGTGAGGGGCCTCCACAGAAGCGCTGTGGCTGGGCTGGGCCTGACCTTGGCCAACAGACAGTTTGTTGTGAATACTGATGGTGATTTTTTGTTTCTTGGGGTGTTCTGGAATAGTGGAGGGCCTGTTAACTGACCAGCTTTGCACAGAAGAGGACGTAGTAGCAGGATTCCCGTTGGGGCTTGACATTGAACTGCTTGGCAGCTCCTTCACTGGCCCAGTCCCGTTCAAGTGAGGTGAGTTCTAGATGAAAAGCACAGGGGTCAGCGCTCCAGAAGCAGGGTGCACACTGGCTAGCAGCCCTTCCCAACTCAGTCTCATTACCTGACAAGTTTCACATGTCTAGAAACACCTGCTTTCCTTTCACCTGCTACGCACATACACCTTTCACAGGCCAGGGTTTTCCCAAAATCAATCATGACAAAATACGACACACCCAGCTTCTTTGTGTCCCCATGTACACAAGCCATCGATGGCATGGAGCCCATTCTGGGCTGTGTGAGAGGCCACCACTGCACAGACACAAGTGCTGAAAACCAGGGGTGGCTGCTGGCTTCAGAGGGACAGTATGGTGACCTGTGAAAGCTGGCTGGTGGTGGACATGTTTGCCCTGTGCAGTGCCTGTTTACATAGTTCAATTAGTTGCTATCCTGGCCTTGGAAGGCTTCACAAGCCAAAATTAACCAACAAAAACTTCTTGAAAAATCAAGTCCTGCTGCTCCTTTCCATGGGCACGGACCCTGCTGGCCAGTGTCTGGATGTCAGGGAGGCAGAACCCAATTTACAAGAGGGCTACCTGCCTAGCTCATGAAGGGTGTCTAATGCAAATGGTACCCAATGACCGTTTTAAAAAAAGCATGCAATTAGACAACCTGATAATTCAAATCAAACTCAAATTGGGAAGCTGGAAACCTACCAGTACCAGAGAAGAGAGAGGGTCAGTCTTTGGCAGAATGCCTGGATTCTGTGGCCATGAGTCTAGCCAGTCAGGCCCCATTTTATACACTGCCTCACGTGACAGAACATGATTGGTCCTCCCCCTCATGTGACAGAACATGGTTGGTCCTCCCTGTCACATGACACAGAACATGACTTGTCCTCTCCCTCATGACACAGAACATGGCTGGTCCTCCCAACAGTACTACAGGAACTTAAAACTGGTGGACAGCAGATAGAAATGCCACACTCCCTGAAACAGCCACTTGGACATGACCAGTGTCCTTGTAAAAGGGCCACTTTCCCTGAACCCAACTTTAATGAAGACCCCAAGTGTCTAGCCCACAAGGGGCTTGTGTGCAAGTCCGCAGTGGAAACTACCATTTACACTATCCCACAGACACACCCCAATCTTCTGTAATAAAGGGTCTCAGTAAACTTCTCTGAAAAGAAATCCAGCTGTGGATGAGGGTGTGGCAATGTGATCTGAAGATTGAAGGCATTTCTTTAAAAGTCACATAAGAACCATTTTCCCTCTGCAGTGTTACCTTCACCATGTGCGAGGGAAGCTGCGGGCCAATGAAGCTGGTGGGAGCCTGCTTGCTGACCACCCGCTGGCCGACGGCAGGGCGTGGGGAGGCCTGGCTAGGGCTGTGCGTGGAGTGAGCAGCTTCTCCATTCTTCACATCAAGGGACCTGAGGACAGAGTGAAGTGGCTCAAGGTAAAGAAGGACATCTCCTCCGAAAAGATTCATTTGCAACATCAATTAACCTTAATTTCCTCTCCATCAGGACAGCAGGGTGAGCTGGTTAAATGAGATGCTAGTTTGCTTACTGTCCAGCCACCCCAGTCTCTGCCTCTCCCACTCGTTCACTCACTCTTCTGTATTTGTGATAGGGTCTAACTCTGTAGCTCTGGTAGATCTGGAAATCACAGCCGAGACTGACCTTCACCTTGTAGCACTCCTCCTGCCTCAGCCTCCTAATGCTGAGATTACAGGTCAAGGGCTCTAGGCCTGGCTTTGAAATGACGTATCTTAGACTGTATATTGGGAGGATGCTGCTATCTGTAAGGCATTTTTCTGTTCTGTTCTGTTTTGTTATATTCTTCACTGTTAAGTACAGACCATTGTAGAAGATCTGTAATGTCCAAAAGAATTAGGAAGCGAACACTTTACCTCACCTCGCCCCACAGAGGCTGTTCTCGCTGGATCATTACTAGTTCTTTGTCCTTACTATGGTTTTTCAATACTTGTATTTAACATTTCATGCTGCTTTTCCTCCATATAGATTCAGCATTTTCCCAGAGCATTAAAAAAAAAAAAAAAAAAAAAAAGCAAGAAAAAACAACAACAAAAAAAAAAGGTTTTAAGGGCTGGAGAGATGGCTCAGAGGTTAAGGCACTTGCCTCCAGTGCCTAAGGCCCAGGGTTCAATTCCCCAGGACCCACATATGCCAGACCCACAAGGTGGTGGCCCTGGTTCTCTCTCTCTCTCTCTCTCTGTTTGTATCTCTGCTTGAAAATGAATAAATAAAATATTTTTTTAAAAAAAAAAAAGGTTTTAAACTGGGCCTGGTGGCGCACACCTTTAATCCCAGCACTCAGGAGGTCAAGATAGGATCTCTGTGAGTTTGAGGCCTAAGACTACAGAGCAAGTTCCAGGCCAACCTAGGATAGAGTGAGACCCTACCTTAAAAACAAAACAAAACAAAACAAAAAACCAGATGAGGTGGTACAGGCCTTTAATTCCAGCAAGATGAGTTCAAAGTCATCCTGAGTCATCCTGAGCAATAGAAAACCTCTATCTTTGCCCCCCAAACCAATCACTATCAATAGCTGCATAGTATGTCAACACACAAATAGAACCACTCTGTCTGTCATGCTGCTCTTCACTTTCAATGTACGGGGTCCCTTGGGGGTCTCAGGAGTAGCTGCACCATGAAACAGGGGGAGACACATGGAGCACAACTAATGAGGTAAGACTTTGCAGCTGTAGAGGACAGAGTGGGCATCAGAACGAGGGCTGGCTGGGGCTGTTACCCAGCTGTGACGACAGTGTTGCTGTTCTGTGGTCTCCGCAGCCCTAGGCCCACTCTATGCTGCCAGCATCATAGGCCCCTCCCGGTGAACCAAAAGCTACAACAGTCATCACCTACACTCTGAAACTGCCTCCTCGCTCTTAGCACGTGGTAGGTCATCTATAAAGTGCTGTTTTTAAAAAGTAGTTCAAAATTGAATTTAAATATGCTGACTGGGAAGGAAGAAAAGTTGACAGTCTTGTTCTATGATACTAACCTGATATAAAACAGCACATAAGCTTGTTGGTTGAGTACTGATCTAATATCACTAGTAGACACAATTGAGTCATTCATTTGATACCAGAGGCCATTGCTAGCCTGCAAGAGATCAGAACACAGTCAAGAGATACATAGGAAAAGAGGCATTCACACTTTACTATGAAGTTCTACCTCTCACCCCCCAGTATGTCAGGCAGCGCATCTAGAGTTGTCAGCCAAGCCCACACAGCTTACTTTTATATAACAGAAATAATGACCAGCGTGACAGTTGAAGCCAGTGTGCACCAGCACAGCATATAAAACATAAATAATTGGTTCTCCATTGTGTTGAGACATATATGGCCGAATATCAAGGTATTCAGGATATTTCACATCCTAAAAAGAAATAGAAAAGAGGAGAAATGACTATCATTTCTGAAGGCACCGATGCCCCACATATCCAGCTCTAGGGTCACTAAGGTATGCAGGGGGGGGCTGCAGCATCTTCCTCTGGTGTTCCAGGAGAAACCCAATGCAGTAAGCACCTTTCAAAGGATAAAAGAACCTAAGGGTACTGAGATAATCCCACCGTTTTTATTTCCTTGAAACAAGGAAGGAGTCACATTAAGTGAATTCAATAAAATGACAATTCTGGACAATAGCCACCAGTTATTTTTACTTTAAATGACTCTGGAATGCATTATTTATTTCTCTCATATGCTACTGAATTTGGGGAAGAAAATGAACTCTGATGGAAAGAACCACAAAACCTATGGGAGTCCTTTTTGGATTTCCAATTACACAGGGTCTTCCTCTACCCTCCCTTCCACGGTTCCCAAAGATCTGACGTGAAGTCCAAATGCCCATCTGCCCACTAAGAGCCTGGCCAGCGAAAGGGCAGAGTGAAAATATCACAGCTCAATCTTCTTTTTTTCCCTTGCTTCTAATTATGGAAAACCTTGGAACAATGGCCAACAAAACCAGTGAAGGCCATCATTAAAGCCTTTCCTGAAAAAAAAGAAAAAAAAAAAGCCTTTCCTGGTCACTAGCACATAAAGGAATATGATCAACATCTACAAACCTTGGCAATTTTGCCACCAGTAAAATTTGCAAAGCGCTTCAGAGAAATTGTAAGCACATTCGAAGACCGATGTATTGTGAACCTCTTTGAAGCAGGAACCATCTTTTTGCACCTAGAAAACCAAAGAAAGGATTAAGAAGATTAACGCGCATGCCTTTTGCTATCTTAGTCTTTCCCTTTTTGTTTTGTTTTTCAATGTAGGGTCTCGCTCTAGCCCAGGCTGACCTGGAACTCACTATGTTGTCTCAGGGTGGCCTTGAACTCATGCCTCCCAAGTGCTCCTAACCCTGCCTCCCAAGTGCTGGGACTAAAGGTGTGCACCACCACACCGGCTAGTCTTTCCTTTTTTAAAATTTATTTTATTTATTTTTATTTATTAGCAGTGAGAGATAGAAGACAGACAGACAAAGAGAATGGGCACACCAGGGCCTCCAGCCACTACAAAGAGACTCCAGATGCATGTGCCACTTTGTGCATCTGGCTCTACATGGGCACTGGGGAATCAAACTCAGGACCTTAGACATTACAGACAAGCGCCTTACTCACCAAGCCATCTGTCCAGCCCTAGTCTTTCCCTTTTAATTTCACTGAAATATTCAAAAAAGCAAACTAGATAAGAAACACCACTACCCTAAACCAGTGGTCAAAATATTAAGTTTAAAAATTCTAAAACTGGAGCATGGAAGTAGGAGGAGCACCTGAGACTAAACAGTGAATTCCAGGTCAGCCTGGGTTAGAGCGAGACCCTACCTTAAAAAAAATTCTAGCCAGGCATGGTAGCTCATGCCTTTAATTCCAGCACTTTGGAGGTCGAGGTAGGAGAACTGCCTTGAGTTTGAGGCCAGCTTGGACCATAGAGTGAGTTCCAGATCAGCCTGGGCTAGCCTAAAAAAATTTTTTTCCCAGGAGGGCTGGGGATGTGGTTTAGTGGTAGAAGAACACAAGGCCCAGTGTTCAATTCCCAATATCACACACATGGAGAGAGTGAGGGAGGGAGGGAAGGAAGGAAGGAAGTGAAAGAGGGAAAGAGGAAGCAAGTAAGGACTGCTGTCCTGGTATCTGAGAGAATTAGAAGCAGCAGGAAGATCAATATCAAGGCAAGGTTGGGGTACTAGGAAGGCCCATGCCTTTAGCCCCAGCACTCAGGAGGCAGAGGCAGGAGAATCGCTGCTGCGAGTTTAAGGCCACCTTTCGACTACATGGTGAATTTCAGTTCAGCTTGGGCTAGGTGAGACCCTACCTACCTTGCAAAAGCAAAAAATTAAAAAAAAAAAAAAACTTAAAAAAGGCAAGACAATTTTCGAACATCAAGCACATTCACTGACTGGGGCCAGGGGTGTGGCTCTAAGTGATGGAGCACTTTCCTGGCAGGTGAGACACTATGGACTCAACCTCCACTAAACAAATAAAAAAAGGTAGTTCAGGCTGGGCTTGGTGACCCATGCCTTTAACCCCAACCTGAGACTACATAGTGAATCCAGAGACCCTACCTCAAAACAAACAAAAGCACTGAAAAGCACACAACTATCTGGCTAGAATAATTCTGTGAAAACAAGCCTTCTCCAGATAAAGGAGGAAGAAAACTCAAGGTCAGTAAGTAATGTCTATGGAGTACCAAGGAGACACCCCTATGCTTGGAGAAAAGAAAGGAGCCTTCTTCCTGCCCTCAGGTGAACACTGGATACCACAAGATCCTGCTGGGAGTGGTGGTGCCTCAGTCCCATCACTGAGGCCAGCCTAGGGCTGGTGTGAATTCTAGGTCAGCCTGGGCCACAGTGAGACCCTGCCTCAGAAAACAAACAGCAATAATAAAAAAGATGACCTCTACATTACTAAACACAAAGTAGAAGTCTATTTAAGTGGCCTTTTGAGACCAGCACCTTCTGTCTGCCTGGGGACACGGACCAGGAAAGGCAATGAAGATACTGTCAACAGACACATATCCCACACTGGGTTGTTCCTAGAGGCGATCATTTTACTTAGCTCTCTCCCACCCTGAAAGGAAAATATCTGTCTCCCAATGGCGCAGGGCTCCCATCCTGAAGGAATGAGGACGCTAGACACTGCACACTCTGGCCTTGGAGGACGGAGACCAGTGTCTCCAAATGGCTTCAGAAGCTATAGGCAACCTAGCAGGCCATTTAACACACTGAACTCTTCCAAACCATGAGTCTCTGCTCCCCCCCCCCACCAAGGCAGCCCCCTCTCATCTTACTTGCTGCACTTGTATGAATTTTCACCATCCAGCTGTTCTGGTTTGACAAACTGCTCCAACGCCTTGGTGACACTCTGAACGGCCTGTAAAAGCATGAACACATCACCATTTTTACCGCTTTGGATTGCGGTGGATGGATGAATGGACAGACGGACGGACGGATGGGCAGATGGAAAGACTGGCAAACAGAGCAAAGTGCACATACCAGGTTCAGATAGAAGAGCAAATGAGAATTTTTCTATAAAATTTCTTCATGATGATGTGTATTTTTCTACATCACATACTAAATTACCCACCCATTGAGAAACAAGCAGATTAGAACAGAATTGTTACTGGCTACAGCTTTACTGCGATGAGCAGGAAAGTGAAGTCAGCAAGGAAGCAGACATGCACACTGCAGTGCAGTGTGTCCTCACAGGACGAGGCGTCCAGACAGAGCCAAGTCCTCTGCTCTACAGCAGAACTTACCACGCACATTAACACGCAATTCTGGGGGATGGGTTTTACATAGTACATTGTGATTATGAAAACAAAAGCTCAGGAACAAAATATAGTTTAGCATTGTTTCTGACAAATCAGAGCCATGTAAGTTTGGCTAATGCAAATTATCAACGAAGAAGTCAAAGGGAACAAAACAATTTAAAACCCAACCACCACAGTAATTATTAAATTTACCTTTATCTCCAATGTTATATCAAGATATGGATCAAAAGTATCTGAAACAGCCTTGCAATTTAAGCATTTCACTGAAATAATGAAAAAATATACAATATAAGCAAAGTGTAATTGTGGCAGTCAACTGCTGAAATGACAATACAAATATATTCCAAATAAAAAATTAAAATTTTTTCATTACTTTGGGCACAAATCTGACTCTCATACTGTTGAAATATAAACTGGTATAACCTTTTGGAATAACAATAGGTACTAAAATTTAAAATATATCTTATGATCCAGATATCCTAGTACTAAGACTTTATCCTATACAAACACATTTATGGAGACATGAAAACATGTGGTACATGGATGTTCACTAAAGCGCTGATGCTAACAACCAAACAGAATCCTAACTACCCACCAATGGAAATAAGATTAATGAAATAATACTGCAACTGTGACCTTATAGACTGATTGATGTATTGGAATACAAAAAGAGAGCTGATGTGAAGAGAAAGATCAAAGTAGTAGCCGTGTACACTCCCAGTCTGCTCCCACAAGCACAGGGAAAGGAGGAGCCTAGATGCCCAGGGATCTACTTCTGCTACTTGCATTTCAAAACCGTAAACTTATATCTCAAACAAGAGTTTACCTCGAGATCTTAAGTATCCTCCAAATATCTGACAGACAAGTGTGGTGGCCTGGGTGTGTCTGTCTAATCTGAAAAACAGAAAAGCAGGTATGAGGAGAATTTGGGACAAACATTACAAACACTGTGACCAGATTTTAAAAGCATCTGTATTTGTAAATGAACAAGAAATCACAAAGGAGCCCACAACAATAAAAAGACCACAGTCCCTGTGGCAGCTGGAAACTAGCTCCAAGTAAGGACCTGAAGGGAGTTTGAAACCAAGTCAGAATTTTGTCTTGAAGAAGTGAGAAGGAAGACGCTGTGCAGGAGAAATGACAGGGAAAGGTAGAGAAGGCAGGGCACCTTCCTCTGTCCCAAGCCTATGGTTACCTAGACAGATCCTGAGGACCTGGGAGGCAATAAGAACACAAAGGAAGAAGTATCAGGTGTGACTCACTCCAGTTTTCCTTCTGAGTCTGCACTTGGGTTTTAGGAAGTTATAGGAATTAGTAACTGAAACATGAGGTGGGCAGGGAAACAGATTTGAGACTGGAAGCCAATAAAGGAAGCACCAGCACAGCTAAAAAGGAGCAGCAGCTAGATTTGGATCTGCCCAGATGTGCAAATACCTGGAAATTAAACAGCAACAAGACAAGTGTTCACCTCCTGACATCTGCAATTGAACAAACTCAAATTGTTCAAGTAAGACTATCTTTACAAATTTTAGTCATTTTAAAATACTGCAAATCAGCTGGAGAAGAGCAGTACACAGCCAGAGACAAAGCAGACAGGTATGATACTGTCAGGGTAAGAGGCAGAGGTGCAGAGTGAGGAGGAGACGCCCACCCGGCTCGCTGAGGTACTTACTTATTGCTCCCATTCAGGCATGCTCGCTGCATAGCATCCACAGTATACTGAAGAAACTCATGGGCATCCTCTTGGTTTCCAAATCGGAAATGTCTAGCAATACCTATAAAAGTAAAGACAGGGCTGGCTCAGCGGTTAAGGCACTAGCCTGCAAAGCGAAAGGACCCAAGTTTGATTCCCCAGGACCCAAGTTTGATTCCCCAGTACCCATGTAAAGCCAGATGCATGAGGTGGCAAATGTGTCTGGAATTTGTTAGCAGTGGCTGGAGGCCCTAGTGTGCCCATTCTCCCTTTATCGGCTTCTCTCTCTCTCTTTCTTAAGTATAAAATAATTTAAATTTTAAAAAAATTTTAAGCCCCCCACAAGAACAAAAAAGTAAAGATGAGATTTTGTCATCACGTATTATATACCAAGGCTGTACCTCATAGTTACATCTTATAATGTGTTGTCCGGAAAACCCTTGAATGGCTTGCTTTTAGAGGCAGGGTCTCATATACCCAAGTGGACCATGGATTCACTATGAGCTCCTGATTCTCCTGCCTCCACCTCCCGAGTGCTTGATTGCAGGTGTGCACCACTATACCCCACTAATCTTTCACTCTCAGTAGCTTTTTAGACAAAAGGATCATAGCTTGTCACTGTGTAATAACGTATCTGTATAATCACCCAGTTATAACACCTGAGAGTTATTAGTTCTTGAACTTGTATGTGTATTTATTATTATTTATTAAAGTGATGTAAAAGCTTAACAAAAGCTTGGAGGAAATGCCTTTTGGCTGAGTAGAGCAAACCATATGCAAGCTGGACGATGGTGGTGCTTGGCTGGCTGTAATCCCAGGACTTGGGAAGCCCAAAAAGGAGGATTACTGTTAGTTTGAAGCTAGCCTAGACTATCTCAAAAATCAAATTTAAAAAATTTAAAAAGGGACTGTGGCAATAGCTCAGTACCTAAAGGCACTTTTTAAAAGCCTGTTGGCTTAAGTTCGATTCCCCAGTAGACACATAACCAGATGCACAAACTGGTGCCTGCACCTGGAGTCTGTTTGCAATGGCAAAAGAGGCCCTGGTATGCCCTCTCTCTCTCTCTCTCTCTCTCTCTCTCTCTCTCTCTCTCTCTCTCTCTCTCTCTCTCTCTCTTTCTCTCTCTCTCTCATCCCTCCGTCTTTTCTCTTTCTTTTCACACATAGATAAAATTATTTTTTAAATATTTTATTTATTCATTTTCAAGCAGAGAGATACAGAGGGGGGGAGGGTCTGGCTTATGTGGGTATTGGGGAATTGAACCCAGGGCTTTAGGCACTGGAGGCAAGTGCCTTAACCATGGAGCCATCTCTCTAGCCCAGATAAAATTATTTAAAAAAAAATAAAAAGAAAATGGCATACAATCTATGTAAAATTTAACAATTAGAGAAGTTTATACATAAATTTACTAAGCTACAAGTATGTACTCTTTTCCTTTAAAGTAAAATTACCTTTACTTTGACAATTCCTGTCGTTATGCATAATGTAATTTTCCTTCACCAAATTAAAACTATATAAACACATGGTGTGGTGGCACACACCTTTAATCCCAGCACTCAGAAGGCAGAGGTAGGAGGATCCCTGAGAGTTTCAGGCCACCCTGAGAATACATAGTGAATTCCAGGTCAGCCTGGACTAGAGCGAGACCCTACCTTGGTGTGTGGGGGGGGGAGGGAAGCTATTTAAAAAGACTTATAAGACAATGATCAGTTAGTATTACACATCATAGAAATCTGAATGTGTGATGAAAAGTCATTATAAAGTTTAGCAATAATTTTATTAATGAATTCTTATATAACTTAAAATCTGCTTATACTAAGCTGAATATTGTCCTATTATAGTATCATCATTTGCTTAGAGGTAGTAATATTGACTCATAATGTTTTACTAAGAATTTATTATTAAAGGCATATCCATGTATGATACATGTGCTTGTTTTAGAATTCACCAAGGCTTCTTGTTTAAAAGACTATTTGAGAGAATGGGAGCACCAGGACCTCTTGCCACTGAAAACCAACTCCAGAACATGCACAACTTTGTGCATCTGGCTTTAGGTGGATACTGGGAGAAAGAACCTAGGCCATCAGGCTTTGCAAGCAAGTGCCTTTAACTACTGAGCCACCTCTCCAACCCCTAAACTAAGGCTACTTTTTTGTTTTGTTTCTGGTTTTTGAGACAGTCTTAAGCTTCCCCTAGGATAAGCCTAAAGTTCTGATCCTCCCGCCTTAAGTACTGGTTACAGGCTTAAGCAACCACACTTAGCACTTTCATTTCATTTATTTATTTTCAAATATTTTATTTATTCATTTTCAAGCAGAGAGAGAGAGAGAGAGAGAGAGAGAGAGAGATAGAGAGAGAGAGAGAGAGAGAGAGACAGCAAGCGCATCAGGGCCACCACCTTGTGGGTCTGGCTTATGTGGGTCCTGGGGAATTGAACCGGGGGCCTTAGGCACTGGAGGCGCGTGCCTTAACCACTGAGCCATCTCTCCAGCCCATGCGCTTTCATTTTATAATCACACAGGCCATTAACTAATTCTCTTAAAAACCAAGTATGATGATGGGGACCTGTAGTCCTGCTATGCAGGGGGCTGCAGTAGGAGGATTTTAAGTTCAAGGCCTGCCTAGGCAATATAGCAACAAAGAAGAGGAAAGAAAGAAGGAGGAAGAAGGAAGGAGGAGGAGGAAGAAAGAAGACAATCAGCAGCTGCAGAGGCTGCAGAGAAAGCTCAGTAGGTAAAGTGCTTGCTTTGCAAGCTTGAGGACCAGAGTATGATTCTCAGAGCCCACATGAAAATGCTGGGTGTGGTTGCATGTGCCTGTAATCCGTGTACTAGGTGGAGACAAAAGGATTCCTGGGGCTTGCTGGCCAGCCACTCTAGCTCACCAGCTAACTGTAAGCTTCAGGCAGATGAGAAGCCCTGTCCCAAAAAAGTGAATAATGCTCCTGAGGACACCTGAGTTGACCTCCAGCCTCCATATGCATGCACACATATGAACATCTGAACACATAAAAACATGTGCACACACAAAAAGAAGGAAGGAAGGAAAGGAGAGATAAGGGAGGGAAAGAATAAAGATTGAGTGAGAACTAATTATGTAAGAAATACTGAAATGAACTACTTCAGTTCATACTTACGCCGCATCTCATTCATGACAAACATCGGCTTAATAACGTCCCCAGGATTATTGAGTGCTTGGTTAATGTGCGCTTGCATGGTACACATCATACAAAATCCTTCCGCGTGGCCTGGAAAACAGATCATCCCACCAATGAGCAATGTGACAATAAACGCACAGGAAGACGCGGTGAGGAAAGGGCCTCTGGGATGCAATGGCAGTAACAGCTGCTATGTGCATGCATTCGCCTTTCAACTTGCCATCCTTGTCACAAGCCTAACCCACGCTCATGCAAGGAACCTAACTAAACATGGTGGGCCATGGAAAAAGAAAAGAAACCGAACTGATGTGAAAGTAAAAGTTCAGATTAGTTGGGAAGAAAAAGGGTGTTCAGCAGGAGGGGACAAAAGATAGCAATGGAAAGTGGATATGATACTAAAAAAAAAAAAAAACAGACTCAAGTCCGTTTTTTTTTTTTTTTTCCAGTTAAGCTTGTGCTCCCAGCTACTTTCTACTGGAAAAACAAGAATATGTTCTTATTCCACCACTGGTCCATAATAAAAGAACCCTGTGCAAATATTCTGACTTTCTTAGCTACACCCACTAGCTTTAAAAAAAATTTATTGTTGGGCGTGGTGGCGCACGACTTTAATCCCAGCACTTGGGAGGCAGAGGTAGCAGGATCACTGTGAGTTTGAGGCCACCCTGAGACTACATAGTGAATTCCAGGTCAGCCTGGGCTAGAGTGAGACCCTACCTCGAAAAACCAAAAAAAAAAAAAAAAATTTATTATCTGTAAGCAGAGAGAAACAGATGGATACCAACTGCACAAGCAAGCACATGTGGAGAGTGAGCATGGGTGTGCCAGGGCCTCTAGCCACTGCAAACAAGCTCCAGGTGCATACACCACTATGTACTTCTGGCTTTACATGGGGACTGGGGAATTGAAGCAAGGTACTCAGGCTTTGCAGGCAAGCACCTTAACTGCTGAGCCACCTCTCCAGCCACCCCACAGTGGCATTTTTTTTAAGTAACTTTTTTTTTCTAAGTAACTTTTTTAAAATGTAAAAAGAGCTCCTTGGCTCAGGCTAGGCGGTGCTGCTGCATCTACTGAGTGGAATCTCAGGGCGCCCTGAGCAGCACCCAGGCACAAGACTACCACACCAAACAAAGTGACCTGACCCCAAATGTCAACAACAGGGAGGCTGACACCATGCTGGCCTGTCACCATGCTTTTCAAAGGAACTGGATGAGGCTAAAAAGGTCCTGAGAGGATCCAATTATTTCCAATTAACTATGTCCCACAACAAAGCTAAAATATATTTAAAGGAATGAAAAAGAATCTAGCATTGAACAGCATAAAACCCATAATTTCTGCCTGGCATCTAATCAGAGAGTGTAAGAAGGCATACAAATACCTAGCAATGATACCAACAAGGAGAGAAGTGATACAGACAACAGACTCAGAAGACAATGATATTTGAAAGACATTACACCTCAGATCATGTGGGTAGAGCTGAAAATCACAAAGCATGTCAAACTGAAACATGGAACTAGACCCATGTGTCTGCCTAGAGTTCAAGGCCACACACACACACACACACACACAAAAAAAAAAAAAAAAAAAAAAAAACAGGCATGTCAGGATGTTTTAACTAATTTTCTGCCTTGCAGGTTGAACACAAGATTCTCAAATGCTGAAGGAAAAGTCCACCTGAATTGCAGGAGGCTGAGAGCAACTGTGAGAAGTCTCTTCCTCTAGGACTCTGAGCTTGAAAAGGAACCAGATCTTCCAACACAATATGAACACCAGGAGAAACAGGACTTAACCCTGCTTGTCTCAAGCTGTTAGCCTTCGACACTATGGCCTATTTTTTAACAAGTGTAGGAAACTAGCGGGGGGGGGGGTTTGACGTGGTATATAACACATGCTTAAAATCCTAGCATTTGGAAAGCTGAGACAGGAGGATTGCATCTATATGGTGGCTAGCCTGGGTTATATGATGAGTAAGAAGCTACACAGAGTGAGACCATCTCAACATAGCAAAACAAGCAGGGGTCATGAAATGCCAAAGCAGACAAAATAGGTTTCTTAATACATGAATAGAAACACTACTTATATAGCCGGAACCGGCTTAACACAACAAACCAACTTAGTGATTACATACCTCTGTTTATGTATTTTATTTATTTACTTGCAAGCAGAGAGAGATAAAAAAGAGACTGAGAATATGGGTGTGCCAGGGCCTCCAGCCAATGCAAACAAACTCCAGGAGCATGTGCCACTTTGTGCATCTGCCTTTACATGGGTACTGGGGAATCAGCCATCTCTCCAGCCCTGATTTATTTTTATTGTGATGCTAAGGATCAAGCACAGGGCTTTGGATATGCTAGGCGACTACACGCGACAGCTACAACCCATAGCCTGTGATCATATAACCCCTGCCTTCTTTAATTTCCCTTCAGAGGAAAAAAAATAACAGGCTAGCATATCACAAAACTGCACACATATATACCACAGGACAGAACACTTACATGTTTTGGAGTGCTCGTGTGACAGCATGTAATTGGCGAGGGGTGGAGTATAAGTCAAGCACTGCAAGGCTGCATTGGCAAAACAGGTATTGCCCAGATTCTGAAGTCCAGCGCCAACTCTGTGAGTCTGTTGCCACTTAAGACAGATCTTCTCAGATGGAAAAAGAACTTTCTGTGGAGGCGCAATGCCATCACCTACAACTAGAAAAGCAGACAACAAAGACTGAAAAACAAAGCTACCCAAGCTCTCTATCTCAGCACACGCTTGCCAAAAATACAGGGAGAAAGGGCCATTTTAAAATTCAGAACCAAGAATGAGAGAAACTATGAACTGATTTAGAGGGACAAACAGGGGCAGCAATAAAAACTAAAGGAAACTTAGGTGACATATCTACCAAATACAGAGTGTAAACCTTAGACCAATCATTAAAAATAATTATATGAGGGCTAAAGAGATGGCCCAGCGGTTAAGGCGCTTGCCTGTAAAGCAGAAGGACCCGAGTTTGATTCCCCAGCACCCATATACAGCCAGATGCACAAAGTGGTGCATGTGTCTGGATTTCATTTGCAAGAAGCCCTGATGCATCCATTCTCTCTATCTGTCTCTCTTCTCTATTTCTCTCTCTGCTTACAAATAAATAAATAAATAAAATGAAAATAATTATATGACAAGGGAAATCTGAATGTTGACTGAATTTTTAATATAAAGATTTTTTTTTTCCTGTGTGTGTATATGTGTGTTCATGTGGGGGCACACCTGTGTAGGCAGGAGGAAAACTTTTGGGTGTTGGTATTTCCCCTCTACCTCACGTGAGGCAGGGTCTGTCGTTCACTACTGTTTCCACCAGGTTTTGTGTTTCCACCTCCCTTCTCCTCACATACTGCTGGGATTAGACTCTAGTACTGCAGCACCTGGCTGTGTATAGGTTCCAGGAACCTAAACTGAGGCGCTCACCAATGCTTGGCAAACATTTTACCCACCGAGTTATCGTCTCCCCAGCCCCTAAAGACAACTGTGTGTGTGAGTCTGCAGGTATGCTCAAGCCATGACACGTGTGAAGGTCAGAGAACAAGCTCAGGTGTCGATCCTTGCTTCCACTGTTTGAGGCTGGGTCTTTCATTGTTCACTACTGTGTTTGCTTCCAGGTTCTCCCATCTCCCTGTAGACTCACTGCATTACAGATGTCAACTACAGCATCCATGCATGGGCCTTGGGAATCCAGACTCGGAAACTCCTGCTTGCACAGCAAGCACTTTATCCACTAAGCCAGTTCCCCAGCTCTATAAAGACATTTTTAAAACAAGCTTTATTAGCACAGATGATTTTAAGCTCATCAAAACCACACACACACCAGCCTAGGTGGAGCTCATTTGTCTAAAGATAAGCTTTTTTCTAAATGCATGTGTGTTCATGTGTATATGCAATTTGTGTGCACATTTGTGTGTGAATGTGGACTTGTGTGTGCAGAGGAGGACTTCGGCTGTCATTCCTCAAGAGTGCCTTCTACCTTTCTTGAGACTAGAGGTCTAACCCGACTCTAGCTAATGGATACCAGTGGTCCTCCTGCCCCTGCCTCCCAATGATGGGATTTTAAGTGTGTGCCACCACACTGGGCTTTTTTACAGGGTTCTGGGAATGGGACTCAGGTCCTCATGCTTACAAGGTAAGTACTTTACCCAATGAGCTATCTCCTTAGACCCAAGCCAGGAATTTATTTATTTTTTGTTTTTGTTTTTCGAGGTAGGGTCTCGCTCTAGTCCAGGCTGACCTGGAATTCACTATGTAGTCTCAGGGTGGCCTTGAACTCACGGCAATCCTCCTACCTCTGCCTCCCAAGTGCTGGGAAAGCCATGCATTTATTTTTTATTTATTTGAAAGAGGCAGAGAGTGAGTATACCCAAGGCACCAGGGCCTCCTGCCACTGCAAATAAACTCCAGATACATGTGCCACTTTGTGGATCTGGCTTTATGTGAGTCCTGGGGAATCAAACAGGGGTTACTGGGCTTTCAGACTTGGCAAGCAAGCACGTGCTTTGAACCCGAGCCATCTCTCTAGCCCTCAAGGCATGCATTTTAAAATACATCTTTAGATTTTTAAAAGACACTTATAAAGGCCAGGTGTGGGCATTCCTTTGATCCCAGCACTCGGGAGGCAGAGAAAGGATCACTGTGAGTATGGGGCCAGCTTGGGACTACAGTGAGTTTCAGATCAGCCTGGGCTAAAGGGAGACCCTAACTCAGAAAAAAAAATGAAAATATGAATGAGTGCACAGTGGAGGGAAATGAAACCCTACACATAGTGCTGGTTACTCAGAGGGAGTATCTCTTGCAAAACAAGCTCCACAGGAGTACTTGGTAATCATTTTCCCCCACATGCACACATTCGTGTGTGTGTGTATAAAGCATGTGTGTGGTGTGCCCTGTGCATGTGAAGAGCAGAAAACACCAGGTGCTCTTTTTATCACTCATGTGCACATTTCCTTCAGATGGGCGTCCTTCCCTCAACCTGGAGCTGCTATCCATCAGCGAGCCCCAGAAATAAGTCTCAGCAATTCCCCAGTCTCTGCCCACTACAGATATGCATGGCCATGCCCAGCTGTCTACATGGGTTCTGGGGAGTTGAACTTGGTGGTTCTAGACTGAAAGGGAGACCCTCGTGTTTGTGTGGTAAGCACCTTAACTGCTGAGCCAGCTCCCCAGCCCCAGTAATTCTTTTTACCTTGATCCTTCTGTGGTGATGTTTTTGATTTCTCAGGTGCAGATGAATTAGAATAAACTACAGCACCAGGTACTGGTCCTAAAGAAAGTGTGTGGTTTGGAACATCATTTAATGATGATACGGCGTTCCAGCTAGCAGAGCCTGCGTCCATGTCTCCAAATGAGACGACCTCGGAACTGTCAGGCTGGTTCTGACAGGTGGACGGGTCTGAAGGTTCAGCTTTATCAGGTTCAGGTTTGTCAACTATAGTCATTGTTCAACTCTGCAAAAGACAAAGCACACATGTGTTCACAGGGTCTCTAGGAAAGACAAATACACTAATAAGTCCACGGGGTCTCTGAGGAAAGACAAATGCACATGTCTATGGGTGTGTATAAAAGACAAACACACTGCCCGGCGTGGTGACGCACGCCTTTAATCCCAGCACTCGGGAGGCAGAGGTAGGAGGATCGCCATGAGTTCGAGGACACCCTGAGACGACATAGTGAATTCCAGGTCAGCCTGGACTAGAGCGAGACCCTACCTCGAAAAACCAAAAAAAAAAAAAAAAAAAAAAAAAGACAAACACACACAAATGTCCACAGGGTCTCTGAAGAAAGTCAATCACACATATATGTCCACAGGATCTCTAGAAAAGACAAACACACATGTATGTCCACAGGGTCTCTAAAAAGCAACCTCCTTAGCCCAACTTTAGATCTTATACAGTTGCTATAGCCATTTAAAATCATTTTCGGGGATGTGGATGTAGCTCAGTGTTTGTCTAACTTGCATGAAGCCTTGGGTTTGATTCCAGGCACTGCATAAACTGGGTGTAGTGGTGCAAACCTCTGATCTTAGCACTTGGGAGGTAAAGGCAGGAAGATCAGAAGTTCAAGGTTGTCTTCTGCTACCTAGTGAGTTTGAAGTCAGCCTAGACTACAGGAGACCCTGTCTGGAAAAGAACCTCTAATTCTATCCAT
Source organism: Zapus hudsonius (assembly GCA_004024765.1). Lineage (NCBI taxonomy): Eukaryota > Metazoa > Chordata > Mammalia > Rodentia > Dipodidae > Zapus > Zapus hudsonius. The sequence goes on from PVHP010003687.1 coordinate 55,401, forward strand.
GCCCTCAAAGCACCTTCTTGTTTATAACTGGCACAAAACTCAATTCTAGCCGGGCGTGGTGGCACACGCCTTTAATCCCAGTACTCGGGAGGCAGAGGTAGGAGGATTGCCGTGAGTTCAAGGCCACCCTGAGACTACACAGTGAATTCCAGGTCAGCCTGGACTAGAGCGAGACCCTACCTCGAAAAACCAAAAAAAAAAAAAAAAAAAAAAAAAAAAAAAAAAAAACACCTCAATTCTATTATGTTATGTACTAAGTACCCATTTTTCATTTCTACTGCTTAAAGCTAGGAACATACACGCTTTGACATACTTGACTCACATGTAATGTCTCAGGGGAAAGTCTCAACTACATTAAGAGAATATTTAGGTTCCATTTTGAGCCTAAAGTCCAAAGTGCCACTGAATTTTATATATATATATATATATATATATATATATATTTTAATTTATAATCATACAAAGTCTCACCACTGAAACATTCTTCTAAAGAGGTTCAATTATTTTGAATGAAACCCATAACTTTACTAACATCAAGTTTTGAACACAAATATGTATACTTAATTATAATTTTCTCTCTGAATCTGGCTGACCTGGAATTCACTATGTAGTCTCAGGGTGGCCTTGAACTCACAGCAATCCTCCTACCTCTGCCTCCCAAGTGCTGGGATTAAAGACATGCACCACCACGCCTGGCCTAAATCCTATTTTTAAATCTAATTGAGTTCTATGTGCTGGGCACTGCACTAATTGTTGAGCACACATTCACTTGCTTAATCTTCATAATAAACCACTGAAGGATCAGGCAGAACCTACGAGGTCTATGAAATGAAACAATGACCCTGCAAGAGAGCAGCTGGGACTGGGAGCCAGGTCCAAGCAGCCCAACTGGGCTTCCTTCTAGCTCCAGCACCTAGTCAACAAAGCCTTTCAGGAATGTTCCCCAAGCTGTTCAGGCAGCCACAGTCACACCTGTGAAGAAACCCTTTCAGGAGAATTCACTAGGAATACTCCCAAAACTCTCCCTCTTACGTGGTTGCCACCACACTGTGTCCATTTCTTAGTCTCTGCTCGCTCTGGTCTGTGCAGAAGGCTATTTTCTTATCTACTCTTTTCCATCTCTCTACCTCTGGCCAGTTAACACTTTTGCTTCTCAGTTTAGAATTCATTTCCTCTGGGACACTTTCCTTGACGACTCCTTTCACCTCAAGATTGGCTTTAGAAACTCATCCTAAGAACACCCAGGACCCTGGTTCTGGTTTCTACGGCAACACTTCAGTGTTCTCCCCACAGCTATTTCACGTACAGCTCTCATATTCTTATTTATACCCCACCCTGGTGCAGAGAGAAAGCTTCCATGTGTGTCCAACACATGAATAAACAAATTCTGCAGACAGGAAGTAACTAATACTTGATTTTAGCACCAACTTAAGGATTCATATAGCATCTCAATTAATCCTCTTAAAAACATTGAAGCATGAAGTACCTTTAAAATTTGTTTTTAAAAATATTCAAAAGAATAAGGTACAAAGGGTAATGTCTCCATACAACACACCTGTCACCTCAATGAACAAATACCTCCATGTTCACACCAGTCACCTCAATGAATAAGCATCTCCATGTACACACCTGTCACCTCTAAGAACAAGCATCTCCATGTACACACCTGTCACCTCAATGAGCAAACATCCCCATGTACACACCTGTCACCTCAATGAGCAAACATCCCCATGTACACACCTGTCACCTCAATGAACAAACATCTCCATGTACACACCAGTCACCTCAATGAGTAGACCTCTCCATACAACACACCTGTCACCTCAATGAACAAACATCTGCACGTACACACCTGTTACCTCAATGAACAAACATCTCCATGTACACACCAGTCAACTCATGAAGAAGCATCTCCATGTACACACCTGTCACCTCAATGAACAAGCATCTCCATGTACACACCTGTCACCTCAATAAACAAACATCTCCATGTACACACCTGTCACCTCAATGACAAAGCATCTCCGAGTACACACCTGTCACCTCGATGACCAAACATGTCCATGTACACACCTGTCACCTCAATGAGCAAACATCTCCATACAACACACCTGTCACCTAAATGAACAAACACCTCCATGTACACACCTGTCACACCTCAATGAGCAAACATCTCCATGTACACACCTGTCACATCTCAATGAACAAGCATCTCCATGTACACACCTGTCACACCTCAATGAACAAGCATCTCTATGTACACACCTATCACCTTAAAGAACAAGCGTCTCCATGTATACACCTATCACCTCAATGAACAAACATCCCCATGTACACACTTGCCACTTCAGTAAACATATATATCCCCATGTACTTGTGGGTCACAAGTTTCTTTAAACTGCTTCAATTTTGTTTATAACTTTTAATTAAGGCATGATTATTACTCAAGAAATACAAACCTTAGCCTTTTGGTGATAGTTTTATAGAAACAGAAAGATGTTGACTAGATCTTAATGAACTAAGAAAAAAATTATTGGAAATTTTACTCTATTGAAGATACATACCCTTAATTAACAAGAAAGCTTGAGCCTAATAAAGTCTACACATTCCTCTTCTCACAGTCTTAAGAAACTATGAAAAATTGTGGGAAATAGTAAGAAAGCAGAGGGCAAAGTTAAAGGAAGAAAGCCACAACTGGATAATAAGGTCAATCCACCTTTGTTAAAGTAACATTTAACAACAGCTACAACTTTGATTTCTACTAAGATAAGCACCCCTCCCTGCCCCCAAAGTGATTAACAAATGTCCAAATAAAACCATTATACTTGCTCTAACAAAAGGGAGGGATGTCAGTTAAAAAGAAAAAAAACGGAAAACACAAATCATCAATAACTATTCTAGTTTAACAAACCAACCAAAACTATCTCTTCTTCATTCATAAATTCTGTCAATGAAATCTTTCCCTATCATCAAGTATCAAACCAAATTGGATTTCTGGAGACAGCCTGTCCTAAAGCCTCAATTCTATTATGTCAGACTACTCAGACAAGTTTCTAATGTTAGTGCTACAAGTATCAAGACTCGTGTAATTACTTCAGTGAAAAGCTTAGCATTAGTCTTAACCACCTTCTAGACAAAGTTACAAGAGCTGTTTACAAAAGCCCTGGGGGCACAAGAATCAAAGTTGGATACATGTTGAAGACAGAGACATTCAGCCTCACAAACGTTTCTCCAGCCTTAAGTAATCTTTACTCATAAGCTTTACACGTTGTATCTTCCAGAAACCAAATACTAGATAGAATGCATCCTTTTTTTCATTAAAGAAAAATGTATCAAGCTGGGTGTGGTGGCCCACCCCTTTAATCCCAGCACTTGGGAGGCACTGGTAGGAGGATCTGATCATCATGAGTTCGAGGCCACCTGAGATTAAATAGTGAATTCCAGGTCAGCCTGGGCTAGAGGGAGACCTTACCTAGAAAAACCTAAAAAAAAAAAAAAAAAAGGTCTCATTATTTAGAAGAGGGACTAGATGAAGAAGGGGTTCAGTGGAAGGAGGGAGACGAGGGGATTATGATCAAAGTACATTGTGTACATGTAAGAAAACTGTCAATCAAAAGATGTTAAGCATCAGTATTCCCCATTGTGGCACTCTACACTGGAGGGATAACCAACAGTTTTCAAAATTTACACTCTACTTCGTGAACACTAGAATCCAGGTTCTTATAGCATGCCTATTCTAACACTTGTAAAACACATACACAAAACGAGTCGCCTTAAACCTCCGCAGACCAAGTACTTAATATAGACTGGATTCAATGATTACAGAAAAGAAAGTGAAACCGACCCTGAGCGAAAAAGAAAAAGTGCAGATCCGTAGACCCTATGCACTTTGAATGAATGACACCATGAAAAGAGAACTGTGTTTCATAAGTACACTTTGGGAAAACGCTACCCTCCGAAAGAAAAAGCGCATGTACGATGCAGTTATTCGGAAGAAGAGGCGTTAACTATTAGTTCTCAGCACGTTTTGTCACTTGAGTGTTATCTACTTGAAATAAGCATTTTCCCGTAAAAAGCAAGCCCCGAGGCCTCCGCGCACAAACAGGAGCTGTTCACGGAAAAGCGCTCCGCGGTACCGTTCTGGGAGGTTAAAGTCCCGCACGGTGAACTTCTGTCCGGTCACCCCGCGTCCGACCGGGTCCCTCCCACCTCCGGGCCGGCCGCGCCGCGGCTGCTCTCCCTCCCGGCGCCCGCTCGGCGGCGGGCGGGAGCCCGGTGGTCGTCCTCGCGCCCGGGTGGGAAAGTTCGTCTCGGCGAGGGTCGGGGTGGGGGCGGGGCGGGCGGGCGGGCGGGAGGGGAGCCCGGGCGCTCGGGGGCGGCGGCGGCCACGCGGGGGGCGGGCTGCGGGCTGGACGCCGGCTCCTCCGCGGCCGCGGCGTGCACACGCCCACCCGGCGGCTCCGAGCCGGCGGGCCTCCCGGGGTGGCCCGGCTCTCCGGGCCGGGGCCGGGGCCGGGGCCGGGGTGGGCGCAGTGGCCATGGCAACCGGGGGTCCGGCCTCCCCGCGCCCGGCTCCGCGCTCCCGCCCCGCCGCGGCCGCCGCCCCCTGCTCCGCGGCCTGGCTCGGCCGGCCGGGGCGCCGCGGTCCCCGGGGGAGCACCGGGGTCCCGTGGCTGCGGAGGGGGCGGCGGGCGAGGGGCCGCGCCAGCCTCCGGCGGGGCCGTGCCGGCTGAGAGGGAGCCGGGCGGGCTGCGGCCGGAGCGAGCCGGGCGCTCGGCGGGCTCCCGCTGGCCTGCGGCGGGCGGGAAGGAGGCGGGAGCTTACCTGACCCGGCCCGGCGCTGCTCCATCCCCCTCGGCCGCCGCCGCCGCCGCCGCCGCCGCCGCACACAGCCCAGCCGCCCGGCGGGGGACAATGACGTGCCTCCATCCGGGCACCGTCGCCGCCGCCGCCTCCGGGTCAGCGCCGCGCCCGCAGCTCCCCCGCCGGGCCGCCAGGGGGCGCGCCAGGGCCGGGCCGCACGCGGCGCTACCGCCGCCGCCGCCGCCGCCGCCCAGGGGCCGTCGCGCAAGAGGCGCGGCGCGCAGCTAACGGGCCCGGAGGACGCGGGAGGGGCCGTCGCCAAAGGGCGGTCCGGCGCAGGCTGGCCGGGCGCGTCAGCGGAGCGCCGGCCGGTCGGCCGAGGGGCGCGCTGATTGGTGGCGCGGCGCGGGGCGGGGAGGGGCAGCTTCCGCCCGGCGCCCGGAAGCCGAGCGCGGGGGCTCCAATTAGGGTGAAGACGCGAGGCTCTGCACGGCGGGATCCGCGCTCCCGGCCTCCCTGCGGTGACGCTCCGCCGCTCTAGCTCTAGAAGCCGAAGCCTCGCGGACCGGCGACTCCGGCGGGAGCTTACTAACCGCGAGGGCCTGCCAGGCCCGGTGCCTGCCCTGCACCCTGCCTCCCTGACCGGTGCCTCCCTGCATCCTGCCCGGTGCCTCCCCTGCACCCTGCCTCCCAGCCCGGTGCCTCCCTTGCACCCTGCCTCCCTGCCCGGTGCCTCCCCTCCCCTGCACCCTGCCTATCCTTCCCGGTGCCTGCCCTGCCCGGTGCCTCCCCTGCGCGGTGCCTCCCCTGCACCTTACTTGCCCTGCACCTTGCCTCCCCTGCACCCTGCCTGCCATGCCCCGTCTTCCTGTCTTCCTCCCTGCCTCTATCCTTTCACTCCTGTGGCCAGGTCATCTTCAGGAAACGGGTCAAAGCCTGCTGGGGTCAGCAAAGGCTAGACTCCCCACCTTGGCTATGCAAACCCCAACACTCCCAGCGCTGGGCAGGCTGCAGAAGGAGAGTCATGCATTTAGGGCACCGTAGGACCACATGGTGGCACCCTGCCTCTGAAAACACCAAAAGCTCCACGTTTCCCTCCCTCTTTTATGTGTTCCAGCCACAACCGACTCTACAAACCCCAGCACCCTACCAAGACAGTCTACCCATTCATTCTGCTGTCAAACCATCATCAGGGAATATTTTGAGGACACACAAAATATTCCCTGAAAAGGGAATTTCAATCATGAGGATTCAATGTCGACTGTCATGATTAACACAACTTTCTTCTTACAAAGAATGGTTATGGAAAATCACTTCCATAGCCTTGAGAGATTTGTAAAATGGGGTGTATGTAGTAGGCTGTACCTGTAATCTGGGCACTCTGGAGGTTGAGACCGAAAGATTATCATGAGTTCAAGGCCAACTTGTGCTACAGAGTAAGACCTTGTCTCAAAAAGAAAAGAAAAAAAAGTAAAGACCCTGTCTCAAAAAGAGGGCCGGGGGATGGAGGAGCCAATGGGCTTGCCTTTTCCAAATGCATCTCAGGCGAAGAAGTCCCAGTGCTAAGGAAGGAAGAGCTAAGTCCTTGCCCTTCACCTGAGCATTGTTTTCAAAGTGCTCACTGTAGAAGCCACAGCCACTTTGCCTTCTCACTTCTTTCTCTTTCTTGGAAGGAAAGTTGGAATTTATTCAGAAAGGGCTGCTTATTTTTAGAGGCAGGGACTTTGTAGGCTGAACTCAGTATCCTCTTTAGCCTCCAAGCACTGTTTGCAGGTGTATGCCACCATGACTAGCTTAAGGAAGAGGCTTTAATACAGACTTGAGTGAGGATGGAGAGAGAGAGAGAGACCAAAGAACGGTGGGGGCTTCTCAAGAGTCTCCTCACTTCTGGTTGAATGTCTGTCTGTCTGTTGCCCCTTCAATTGGAGCACTTTAGCAACTTGGGGAGGGAAAGCTAGCATGCATTCTCTCTCTCTCTCTCTCTCTCTCTCTCTCTCTCTCTCTCTCTCTCTCTCTCTCGTTAACTAGGAAGTGCTGTGTGTATGTGACATAATGAATATTTCAATTCATGGATTGGCTCAATTTGAATCACATATTTGGTGCTGGAAGGACTATGGGAGGCAGGGCCTGGGTAGAGGAAGTGGGTCACTAGACACTTGTCTTGGAGGCTGTATGTTGCTCTGGCCCCTTCCTACCACTGCCCTGTGTCTCCTGTCTGCCATGAGGTGTAGGCCTGTGCTGCAAGCTGTCTGCCAAAATGTTCTGCCTTACCACAGACCCAGAATCATGGAGACAGGAGTTGAAATCTCCGAACATAGAACATTACCTCATTAAGGGGAAAATGCCCCTCCCACTTCTTTAACAAGTCTAGGTGAAGTGCCAGGTGGCAGGTGATTCAATGACAGGTTCTTTTGGATTAACTCTTAGGGAGGGGACCATAGCTCTACCCTCCTCCTTTTCATAACGGGGAAAGAGGAAATGAGTTCCCTCCTTTGACAGCCTCCATGCCTGCTAATACCTGTCTACCAACTGGGTGGGGTTTTTTCATGTCTATGTGCAGTGTGGGGGGGTGCATGTGGAGGCCAGAGGTTAACATCAGGTAGGTGTCTTTCTAGATTGCTTTATTGAGACAGGGTCTCTCATCTGAACCCAGAACTCGCTGATTTGACTCAGTATTCCAGCTGGCCCTAGGGATCCCATTTCTGCTTCCCAAACACCAGGATTACCGGAAGGACTACCACACCTGCCTGACATTCACATGGGGGCTAGAGATCTGGACTAGCACCAGCCATCTCCACAGACCCATGTTTGTTTGCAAACTCTGGCCTGGAACTTACTATGGAGCTCAGATTCTGGGTACAAGGTGCATTCCTAAACTTGTAAGTTCATTACCAACCTATATCCAACATCACCATCCTCAGTACTCTACAGTTGTCTTGGGAAGGGGCTGGGAAGCACAGAGAGAAGATAAACCAAGTGTTTAAACTCACCTCAAGGAAGACTACCAGTTGGTTAATGCAGGAGTCAGGGACATCTCCTTTTTCAAGGACAATGAGGAAAAACAAGTGTTTGAATAGCGGGTCAGTCAACACTGATTGTGGACAGGTTGTCACTGGTCCAAATTTGAAGTAATCCTCCTATGAGCAAATATAGGGTATTGTCATTAAGAAAAGATATTAAGGCTAGAGATGTTAACAGAAGGGAATTTGCCACTCTGGCATGCATGAAATCTTGGTCTGGAAACCCAACACTACCTGTACCAGGTGGATAATACAAGCCTGTGATCCCGACACATGATGATGGAAATGGGTAATTAGTACAATGTCTGTTTCAGCTACATAGAGTTGCAGACCACTCTTAGCTACATGAGACCCTGAAAAGCCAATAAATCTACTCATAGTTTTTTTTGTTTGTTTCATTAATGACAGCTCAGGTCAAGCCTGAACTTCCTATGTACTGAAGTCAGACCTCAAAAGGAGGATTTGCATGCCCAATGCTCTCAGTGCCGGCATTAGAAACAACAAAGATCACAAGTCATCCTCCTCCCACCCCCCACCCCCGTTCTTGATTTCAGCCACTTCATCCAAGTCTGGCTCTCGATAGGGGTTCTCCCTGGACTGAAGCAACCCTCCGAAGGAGGGTACGTGACAGTATCACCACCCTCCTTCCAAAACTCATTTATAACTCCTAGGTTATAAGTTCTTTGCAAATCCACATCTAACATAGCTCTCCATAGTTGACTAGGAAAAGGCCTATGAGGTAATGGAGAAGGTTAGCCAAGCTCTAAGCCACCCTGCACTGCAGAAGATTCTAAAATGCCAATAAAGTCCCTTTATGAGACTCTGCCTATAATCCAAGTTTTCATTTCCTTGGTTGATTGATGACTTACTTTCTGACACTCCTCAATAAACTGGAGCTTCCTATGTAGCTGACACGATGCTCAAAGTAACTAGATTCTTCTGTCTGAGCCTCTCAGGGATGGGTTTAAGGGCACACGCCAATAGAAGCTTTCTTTCCCCATTCTTATCTTCATTAACTTGATGCAAGCCGTGTATTTCCTGCTGGCCCTGAAGCAAGTCCTTCATAGGTGGTTCTGACAGTGACCAACTTCCTTTCTAGCCCATTGAAGTCTCCTCCTCAGGCTATATTTATTTTCTTTGTGTGTGGGGGTTCCAGGTAGGGTCTCACTCTAGCCCAGGCTGGCCTGGAATTCACTATGTAGTCTCAGGGTGGCCTCAGACTCACAACAATCCTCCTACCTCTGCCTCCCAAGTGCTGGGATTAAAGGTGTTTGCTAATTTTCTTTACTAGCCCAACTCCAACACCTTCATCGTGTGTGCCTTCAGTTGTCTTGGAAAGGGTCTGGGAGGCGTAGGAGAAGATATCCAGTCACTGGTCCTGGACCTGCTGTCCCTGGTCCAAACTTGAAGGAATCCTCCTAGGAAGAAAGATGGGAATTGTGATTAAGACAGGATATTAACTCTAAGGATGAAACTGTGTAGGTAATATGCCAGTTTGGCATGCACAAAATTATACTGAGTTCTAACCCACCCTGCTCTACATAAGATCCTGAAGTGCCAATAAAGGCATTTTCTGAGAATCTCTCATTCTCATTTTTGTTTCCTTATTTAGTCAAGTTAATTAATTTTCTGAGATCCCAGGCTCAACTCATGTAGCCAAAAACCAAGCGGACATAAACTGTGGCTTATAATGTCCAAGACTCTCACTGATGGGATTAAGGGTTCACACCAATAGAGGCTGCTTTCTTCCCTCAATGTGATAAAAACCCATTTGCATGGTGGCACACACCACCTTTAATCCCACTCCAGAGGCAGAGGTAGGAGGATCACCATGAGTTCGAGGCCACCTGAGACTACATAATGAATTCCAGGTCAGCCTGGGCTAGAGAGAGACCCGACCTCAAAAAAAATTTTCCTTCCTGTTGGCCCTAATTCCTTCAGCTAAGGTGTGTCTGTGACAGTAACTACCTCCCTTCTTGGATCTAAGTCCTCTCTTAGGGCTATAAATTCTGTATCAAACCAAATCCAACACTATCGTTTGAGTCGGCATTTGTCTTGGAAAGGAGGGGGGGGTCATAGAAAGAAAATATCCAAATGCCTAACTCATGTTAAGCAAGACTATCTGAAATGGATAATTTAGGAGTCAGGGATATCGCTCTTTTCAAGGAATATCTCAGGAATGGGGAATGAAAGTGACTGTTGACCCAAGGATCAGTCACTGCTCCTGGCCACGCTGTCCCTGGTCCAAACTCAAAGGAATCCTCCTAGGAAGCAAGGTGGGGAAATTGATTAAGAAAGGATATTAAGACTAGAGGTGTGAGCTGTAAACTGTCAGAGTGGCATGCAAAAAACCTGGGTTTGAAAGCCCACCACTGCATACCCAGGGTGAGCGGACAGGAGGCTGCAATCCCTATACTTGGGAAGGCAGCTAAATTACTGGTTCAAACTCAGTTCTGGCTATATCCTAACCTCCATGCCTCCCTGGGCTACACGAGATCCTGTGAGGTCAATAAATGCACTTTTGTAGACTCTGCCCTAAATCTAATTTCATTTATTTATTTAAGAACCAAAACTAAACTAGAACTTCCTGTATGTCCCACGCAGACCTCAAACTGGGCATCCTCATGCCCAACCCTCTCAATGCTGGCATCAGAGTTACCACCATCACAAGAGTTTCCCCTCGTTCTTTCTTCTGCCACTGAATCTAAACCTGGTTTTTCTCAGTGGCCCTGAGTGGCCTGCAGCAACCCTCCTGTGACAGTACCACCAGCTTCCTCCCCAGTTCTTCACCAAACTACATCCAACATCTTCATCACTTGAACTCAGCAGCTGCTATGGGAAGAGTTGGCAGTCACAGGAAGAGCTCCAAGTGGCTAACTCACTGTCATGGTTTGATCCAGGTGTCCCCCACAAACAAATGAACGTGTTCTGATAGATCGATCCTCAGCTGATGGCAGTTTGGGTTTTACAACCTCGATGAAGCTGTGTTGTTGGGGGCGGGCTTATGGGGTTCTAAGCCAGCTTCCCCTTGGCAGTATTTGGCATACCTTCCTGCCGCTATTTCCAGTGCTGTGGCAGAAGTGATGTCCAGCCCTCTGCTCATGCCATCATTTTCCCTGCCAGGATGGAGTCTCCCCTCGAGTCCGTAAGCCAAATAAACCCATTCCTCCACAAGCCGCTTTTGTTTGGGTTCTTTCTGTGCAACAACTAGAAAGCTGACTGCAACACTCACCTTGAGCAAAACTATCTGAGCAGGTTAATTCAGAAGTCAGGGAGCTCTTTTTCAAGAAGTAGGAGGAGGGACAAAAGTGACTATTTGACCTGAAGGTTGGACACTGCTCCTGGACCTATTGTCACTGGTCCAGATTCAAAGTCCTCCTCCTAGGAACAGAAATGGGGTCGCCATGAAAGAATATAAGATAGGGACATAACAGCTAGAAAATGCTAGTCTGGCATGAACTAAACCTTTGGTTGGGAAGCCTAGCAGTACATACACAGGGTGGGTAACAAGAGCCCCTGAGCCTTGTGCAACTAGGTTAGCAGTCCAAAGTCAGTTATGACTTCATAGTGAGTTCTAGACAACCCACTGATACATGAGAGCCTCAGATGTGCCAATAAAGGCACATTCTGAGAATCTGCCCTCATGCTAATCTCCTTCCCTCCCTCCCTCCCTCCCTTCCTTCCTCCCTCCCTTCCCTTCTTCCTTCCTTCCTATCTTCCTGTTTTCTGTGACCTCTAACAAAACAAGTTGTTGCCCATGCCATGCTAACCTTAAACTAGGGTATTTCATGCCCAAGCCTCTCAGCAAAACAAATAAGGATGTGCACCAGTACAAGCTGTTCTCTCTGCCCACCTTGTCTTCTGCAAACGATCCAACCTTTGTGTTTCCCACTGGCCCTGCCTTGCCTTCAACAGGCCCTCCATAGAGGAGGTTTGTGGCACTAACTACCTCCATTCCCAGCCTTATTAAGTCCCCTTTAGGAAGCAGGAGCCTGAGGTCCCTGTACCTGGTGTGGAGGTAGGTTGGTAGTCTAATGTCAGTTAAGCCCTAGGTAGAGTGTTCTAGACTACATGGGATTCTCACATACCAATAAAAGCAATTTCTTAGAATTTGCCTTCATTCTAATTTTTTGTTTGCTTTTTGAGGTAGAGTTTTGCACTGGCACAGGCTGACCTGGAATTCACTATGAAGTCTTAGGGTGGCCTTGAACTCACAGTGATCCTCCTACCTCAGCTCCCCAGTGCTGGAATTAAAGGCATGTGCCACCAGGGCATCATTCTAATTTTTGTTTAGTTTCTGTTTTATGGTACCCTGGGCTAAACTTCCTATCTATCATCCCACCTCACACCGGGGATTCCCATGGCCCCAGGCTCTCAGTGATGGGAATAAGGGCATACACCAACACTAGGTGTTTTATGCCTTCATTCCTATCCTCTGGAAAATGACCTCACCCCTGTGTTTCCCAGCAAGCCTTCCATAGACATGCCTACGACAGTGATCTCCTTAAATCCCAGTTCCATTAAGTGACCTCAGGGGGCTGTAAGTCCTTTACCAACCCAATTACAACATGTTCATGGTTCTTATCTTCCGTTGCCTTGAAAGGTACTGGGCGGCCTAGGGAGAAGATATCTAAGTGTTCAGTTCACCTTAAGCAAGATTAT
>PVHP010003688.1:0-76501 GCA_004024765.1 Zapus hudsonius
TTTTCTAACCACTCATTTTTGGATATGTGACCCTTAAGTGACTATATAAAATCAACATATGAAGTTTTACAATTGTAAATTCTTATCATTACTTTATCTAGACTACTATATATTCATTGGTCTCCTTTAACAAGTGTGCAGAGGACTCATAGCTTTATTATTCTTTGTGCTTAATTATATGAAAATCAGTACGTATGAAAGGAAGCTGGCATTTCTTTTGAAAGAATGATTCAGTCATTCTTAGTTCAGTCCAAAATAGAATTCTAATGTTACTATAAGCACCAAATATACTTTGATATTAGCTTTGAAACTATCCAGTTGGATTTTTTCCTCCTAATACTTTATAATAGATTTTGTGGTATTTTTCTTGTTGTTTTTATGAAAATTTTCTTATGAGGAAAATAACTGCAATTCAGATGGACAAATAAACTTTCTAATATTTCTATGCCCAAATTAATTTTTATATATTAAATAGTGAATGAAAACCTCTAGTGTCAAAGAATATGAAGTGACAGATTGTAATTATTTCCTCATCTGAAAGATAATAAGGAAATCTGAATTGATTTGTTATACTGGGCTTAATTTTTTTACAGAGATATGTATTCAAATTTAGTAAAGATTGGATTTAAACAAAGATAAAATTTCCAGAAGATTGATTAATTCTTTCAAATGTGGAACTGGAATGATTTAAACACAAATGTAAATATCTCATTTTCCTAAAATGTGTATGTTAAACCCTTTCAACATGACACTACATAGTAATATAATACTCAGATCTCTTTTGTCCACCTGTATTGAACTTTGAATGAGGAATAAAGTGGAATTTAGAGAGACTTTTGGCAACAGGTTTTAGTTTTAAAAAATGTTATAAACTTCCACTACCAGGTAACATGCAGAAAGAGGGACCAAATTTACCCTAATACCATAAACAACTAAAAACTCAGCAAATCATATGAAGCGAGGACTTTCAGACAGGAAACCGGTAGCCCAGCTGGGCAGAGGAGGGCAGGAGACCAGCTGGCTGTCATTGCCTCAGGTCACTGCACAGAGAGTCTCCAAGCTGAAGCAACAAGGGAAGGCATCCACCCAGAGCCCTGAGTTCTCTTTGAATTGAAGAGAAGGAGATGAGAATTTGAGGAAGTCAGGTCGCTAGAGTTTCAAGGCAAATCACCAGGGTAGAGAGACACAGAGTAGGGCTTACCTACTTTTCACCTGAGTTCTGATCAGAGCATGGGTATGAGCAAGCCTCCTGAGGCTGGGCAGCCTCAGAAAGGGATTATTTCCAGAGACAGCCTGAAACTAGGAATGGTTTCTATTCCCAAGGACCTGAAGGGAATGCACACAACACTAAGAAAAGCCCTGGAGGTGTATTGTCCTAGTCGTAGAGACAAACCAGCTTTCTCTGGCTGCACTTCACAGAAATTAAGAGGTAATGATGAAAGCATCAAAATGTTTCCAAGTATCTCAAAACAATTCTCACACATAATTAAACAAAACTTCCTAAATATCCCAATATTCCCAGGACTCAGGAATGTTGTTATTTGAATGTAAAATACCCCCAAAGGCTGATAAGTATAAACACTGGGGCCCCAGCTGGTAGTGGTATTCCAAAAGATTGTGGGAGCTTTAGAAGGTGCAATCTCCTGGGGAAGTTAGTCACTGGGAGCAGGTCTTGAGGTTGGATTGTCCTTCCATACTTCCTGTTCACTTCCTGCTTCCTGATTGCACACGCCATGTGACCAGAGGCCTTCCAGTGCTATCCCTGCCATGATGGACTGTTTCCCTTCAAACTGTAAGCCAGAAGAAACCCTTTCCCCAGAAGTTGCTTCTTGTTAAGTATTTGGACACAGCAAAATGAGAAAAGTGACTAATACCGTATCCATCCAAAAGTTACAAGGCAATCAAAACGTAGAAAAATATAACCAATAATTAATGAATCAAAAAGCAGCATTCAGTCATACCTGACACACATGATACAGGTGATAGGAACATTAAGCCTCATCCTGGAGAGTAAAAAGAAACAAACAAACAAAAACACTTGTAACCAAGAAAGATAAACAGATTGGATAAATACCTCTGATATTTCTTACATTTTGAGCAAATTGAGTAATGATCATGAAGCTGCTGTTAGTATATTTTCTATTTATTATCATGACTATAGTTATTTGTTTTATCCTTGACAGTTCTTCATGACCATTTATCTTATCAATATTAATTAGCAAAGAGTGAGGAAAACAGAAAGCTTTCCTTTAACATTTAATTTAGTAAGCAAGTAAAATTCATAATGGAGTTAAAAAATAAAATACGAGGACTTGGGGATCTAGATGTGGTCAGTGATAATGTTTGTGTAGCATGTAAAAGGCCCTGGATTTGATCCTCTGTACCTTATAATTTAAAAAAAAAAAAAGCACCTTGACAACTCATAAGAAAATATCACTGTATATAAGGCCATATTAATAGAAACTTAAAATTAAACGGAAAAAATTAAAGGGCATGAATGAGATGTGAAATACTTTAACTAACATTGTATTCATGTCATTGGAGTTAGAGAAGGAAGAAAAAAGCAGAAAAATGCCCCAGGGTTTTAAATCCTGTGTCTGTGGTCCATTCCTTGAACCAGAGTATTGAATAAAACTATAAAAAATATAATAATGACACACCTTTAATCCCAGAATTTGGGAGTCAGAGTTAGGAGAATCATTGTGAGTTTGAGGCCAGCCTGAGACTACATAGTGAATTCCAGGTCAGCCTGGGCTAGAGCAAGACCCTACTTTGAAAAACCAAAAATAAATAAATAAATAAATAAATAATACAATAATGGCAAAATACGCACTGCCCATTAAGCAACTAAGAGAACTGATCTTGAACTGGAGTAGTAGGAGCTATATGCCCATGCTTTATACAATTCAGTCTTCCTGCTCCTAAACATCTCAAGACCATATTTATATTGGTTGGTTGATGAGGTGAGAGGGAGAGATAGATGAAGCAGTTAAGGCTCGGGAAGAAAGGAAAAATTCTCAAAGCTAGGAATGGTGTCATTTAAGAGCTCTCAGACTGCCCCACACCTGCCAGAGGGTCACACCAAGAGCTAACTCAAAGAAGTTTCTGTCTTTTTGTTTAATTGTGTCTAAGAAACTCAAGTCTAGTTTGCTTTTACCAACTCTAGTATTTTTGCAATCCCAGAAAAGCATGTCCTGGGAGCCATATCAAGGGTTTGAAAGCTGATGTGCACTGTGCCTTGAGATCACTGTCACCACCTGGCCACCACAGATCCACACATGTAAACTGGAGTCTGAGAAAGTCAAAAATTAAGGTGACCAACTGAAAAACTGGGTTCCAGAAAATGAATGGATGCAAAATTACCCAATTTATATCTCCTCTTTTTGTGGAGGATAGGATGTCTGTGAGTCTCCTACTTATTACTTAGAAGCCAAACATGAGGCACTGGAGAGATGACACAGTGGTTAAAGGAACTTGCAAAGCCTGACTGTCTGGGACTGATTTCTCAGTACCCAAATAAAGCCAGATGGCACATGCATCTGGAATTTATTTGCAGTGGCAGGAAGCCCTGGCACACTCATACTCACTGTGTGTGTGTGTGTGCGCGTGTATGTGTGTGTGTGTGTGTGTGTGTGAGAGAGAGAGAGAGAGAGAGAGAGAGAGGGAGGGAGAGAGGGAGAGAGAGAACATGGGTGTGTCTTTCTCTCTGTCTCTTGCTCAAATAAATAAATAAAAATATGTTTAAAAACAGAAACCTAACATGAGCACATCCACAATGGATTCCCAAGCCCTCCTTTGATTTCTTGCTATGTTCTGACACAAGTTTATAGAGCACCATCAACCCCAAGGACACATACATCCTTATTAGCATGTGTGCTCCTGTCACTCTTCTTGTTGGTCTTTGCTCAACTTAGAATTCTCTGACACATATAAGCGACCTATTTTTTAATTTTCATGTTCTTAGTTGGATATTCATATAGACATACACAATCAGGGTTATTTTTCTGAGCCACAATCTCCTCATTTATAAAATTAAGGATAAAATGAAACCATTAGGCTTAAGCTTCTTTAAGCACCGGGAAACTAACCAAACTTTGCTTTTGAAAATACAATCTTTTAGGAGAGATAAAACTGGGTTGTGAACGGAGATGGAAACCATCTACCTGTCAGCTAGAGCTCATGGTGCAGGAAAGCACTGTGCAAGCTGCTGGGGAATAAAAGTGTCCCCAAGCTACAAAATTAATCTGCCAGGCAAGATGTACCCACAGGTGCAAAGTAGTGCTTAAGTTATGAGGCTAATAAACTACTTGACTGGATACAAAGCCTGCTCAGTGGGAGGGAATTCATGCCTGGAACTGAGAACCTAGTCCAAAGCCTATGGCTGGGAATATCACAGACCCCAGAGGGATGCGTCCACTGATTTTGCCTAAATGGAGGTTCTACACCATCAGAAAGCATTCTAAATTGATCCATTTTTCCTCTTTGATTAGTGCTACTCTTATTTTTTGGTTAGAGAACCTTCTATTTATAGATGATGTCAAATAACTAGGAAACCCAAAACTAATCAAAATGACAAGAAGAGAAAACCAAGTGCCTAACACTGGATTAGTCATTTCCATCATACCCACGAAGGCCCGGGGAATATAACAGAGAAAGTGACAGTGCCCTCACTGCTAACAGGAGAACACTCTCTGTGTTGATAGCAGTGGACACTGAGGAAACTCAAAGCTCATCAACAGAAAAGAAGAGACAGCGGAGAGCTCAATCTGAAGTTGGGTCTCACACTAGCACAGGCTGACCTATACATAGTCAATCTATAGTCACAGGCTGGCTTCAAAATTACAGCAATCCTGTTACCTCTGCCTCCCAAATGCTGGGATTAAAGGTGTATACCACTAAACCCAACCCTGAAGATTTCTAACTTGTTGTGGAAGAGGGGAACAAAAGAATATCTGAGCCACATGGTGAGAATGTATATTGTAGGGCACTGTCCTCCCAGCACAAACCGAATGGTGCCTTCATGACCCCTGAGATTACAGATACCCCCACAAGACCTGTGATGCTCTGAACCCATAAATATTTTAACACAATGAGGAAGACTGAAAGAAGGGGCAACAAAATAGAGGAGGGACTACCTTGAAAGAGGATTGTCCTCAGTGAAATGGGGACAGAGGAGAGGGGACAAGAGTGGATAATGTGATGGGGACACACCACATTACTGTATGCTCATATAATAAAGTTCCCAATAACATTTCTTTTAGAGATTGGGTTTGGTAGGGTAAACAAGGCCTCTGACAATTGGTGGAAAATCAAAATGAGTTCTATTCAGCCAAGAAAGTGACAGGATCTTCAGTGCCTGACACCTGGATGTCTGAGGTGGTAGGCTTCCCACAGGGCCAGAAGAGCAGAGAGCATGAGGAACAGTTCCATAGAATGGTCCACACGACTACAATAGCATTCTTAACCAAGAACAATGCAAAGAATGAAGAAGTGAGTAACCATAGAAACACCATCCTGGAGTTAGAAATTATTTTGCAACAAAGTTCTGCTTGATTTGACCATATCCTAAACCAGCCTGAATTTCTCTGAGTGTGCTCTACCCCTTCCATGAAGCTCCCCACCCTGACTATGCTATCACTCTTCCAGGGGCCATGAGAAGACCCAGGCCATCCAGAGGACAAAATGCCAGTGGGGCAAAGGAGTTAATGGCTAAAAGTTGGAAAAGAGTTAACTACAGAGAGGCCAAACTTCTCCTTCCTCAGCAACCAAAGAATCTCAGAAAACCTAACAGAAAGAAGTTCTTAAAGAGAAGACAGGATCATTTATACTAGGAGAAAGTGATGCTCTGAGAAACGGACAGGGCAAACACAGATGCAAAGATCATGAGAATGTCTTAAAGGTTGCTTATACTTTGAAGACGTTATCTAGTTATTTTGACTCACGTGGAATTTACAGCTACCTGCACCATTTCACCTCTGTAAGTCCTGCCTAATTGAACTCCTGTTTGATAAATTGCTTATTGGAAATGCTCCAAGGTTTTGGAGATAAAATCCCCATTTTTTTCCTTTGTTAGCGACTGGTCTCTGGATCCCTACTTCTGGGTGAGACAGTAACTGGCCAGCCCCTGTGTGCACAAATACAGCTTGCTTCAATTTGGCTTAAATTTGAGTCTGTGGTCTTTTCTTTGTGTTTGTGGGTTCAACGGAAGCACATCGTAACTGATAGCAGACAGGGTGATTGTCTCATTGATTTGATTTCATTTTTCTCTTGGAAAAAAATATGATGGTTGTTTCTCTCCAGCACTTTCAAGCACATTCTACCTTGTTAGGATCTAACTATGAATTCTAGTCAGTGTGAACTTGGGTGATACAGGAGTCATTTGCTGCTTGTAGTAAGTAAACATGAGGTTCGTTTTTTGCAACAACAATGAAATAATCAGAAAAATCACTCTAATTTCTAGTGTGATCTGGAGAATATGATAACTTCATAAAAAGATAATTTATAGAGGGTTTTGTTGACATTTTAGTTCACATTTTGATAGTTATATTCAAAGACTTGAAATATACATTCTTTAGCAGTTAAGCCACTCAGAACAGACCTTAAACTTTTTTTCAGCCCCTTGAATTTTGTCAGCATCCCATCATCCTCTTTTTCCATATGTTTTTAAGAGGCTTCTCCATTTTCCACATTTGAGTTTTTCTAAAACACTATGTGGCTCACAATCATGACCACATTTCTTCTGTATGTCTTATAACATTTTTTTAAGAAATGATATTGGTCAACACACACCATTTGAACTTCATACATGTAAGTACAAATACAAAAATAAGATCTTAATAGGTAAAAGTTATAAAGATATCAATATAAAAATCTAAAATCCAATCTAGCATTGATCTCCTAAATGCCTTTGGTACACACCAAGATTTTTCTGTCCTATTTAATAGGCTACAGTGTATTGTAATGATTACTTACTTGCTTATTCCTCACCATTGACAAACAATAGCAGCTGAATCTTAGTAGCTGTAATTGAACATTATGCATATGAAATGTCTGAATTATGCAAACCAAACAATTTAATTGTGAAAAAATTATGCATGTGTTCTTTGTGTTGCCATTATGTATTTTAAACAACTAAATATAACTCTAGCCAAGTTTAACAAGCTCACATCCTAACTAGTCTCACTAAGCAATTTATTTTCTATTTTTTTAAATCACACATGATCTAAAAATATGAAGATATGTTAATGAAAATTTTTGTTATACAAAAGAATAATGTCTAGGTTCTGAGGTATAGAAATATTTTATAAATTTCTGTTGTGTTTTCTTTGGCTAAAGGTATAATAATAGGTAAAATGTTAGGCTTTCTTTTTATTTTGATGGGCAACCCAATCCCACTGAGGAGGACCCTCAGTGGAATGTGGGCAGAGTGGAGGGCAATGGTGGTACCAACACATGATTTGTACATACACAGTTTCTACTTAATTTAAAAAAAATGGCCTGGCATGGTGGCACATGTCTTTAATCCCAGCACTTGGGAGGCAAAGGTAGAAGGATGGCCATGAGTTTGAGGCCAGCCTGAGGATACGTACTGAATTCCAGGTCAGCCTGGCTAGAACAAGACTCTACCTTGAAAAACAAAAACAAACAAACAAACAAAAACATGACACTAGGTCCTACCTTGATAATATAAATTTTGAAGCTTTCACAACTCCCTGATATTATGTAAATTAGAAAACTTTGCTTATTTCACTTGTTTTTATTTTTAATGTCTGCTCATGTTAAAAATATAGAGTAAGGATCTAAGAGATTATGCAGTGGTTAGAGGGACTTATTTACAAAGCCTGCCAGCCCAGATTCAATTCTCCAGTACCCATGTAAAGCCAGATGCACAAAAATCTAAGGTAGTAACAGGTTATAAGAAAATATTTCACTTTGTCCTTAAAATACTATAAAAACCTATTATTTGTACTAATTCAATCATTATATAACTTTTCATGCTTCAGATAATAATGAAACTAAATTTAACTAAGTTCTTTCCACTCAAGGGCTATGTAAACTATGATTCAATTTATCAAAGAAATGAGCAATATGTTGTAAGTGTATTGATATTGGTAAATAGTAAGAAATAAATTTCTTACTCTTACCCAGTTATAAGGTTTGAACCTCCTCCATGCTTTAAGAAAATGCACTTATTTCAAACTTATGAGTTATATCGTTACCAAATATAATCTTACAAAGAAATGTTCATTTTTCTATTCCTTTTGATGCTTAACAGGTAAAAATATTTCTTACACATGATAACCATATCTTAAAACAATTCTTCATAACTACATGTATCACATAAAATGAGATGGCCCAATTCTCTATAACATTGAGGAAAACCAGAAATCATTTCTGTGTAGTCAAAGAGAATAGCAGTCCAGCAGAGGACCCAGCAGTCTCAGTGCTCCTTGTAACTAACTAACATCCCCTTTTTCTTCAGTCAGATCCAGCCCCACAGCATCGCCTTCCATATTACCAGTAGGATACAAACAACAGTAGTGAAAACATTCTCTATTTGTAACTTATTTGACAAATGTAAGTTAAAAGTTAATAGCAAAAGTTTTTAAACTAAGGCAAAACACAGAGTTTATGATTTTAAAGTCCCAAAGACAATACTTTATAATTCTAATTAAATGATTCAGAAGAAAAAAGATACCTTTGATGATGTCTCGAGAGCATTATCTATGAGAGTCAAGTTTCCCCTTTGCTTTTTTGGGCTCTCTGAGCATTTTCTCTGTGTTTGCTTGCACTTCTCTACTTTTCTCCTTCTAAGCTATATAAACCATGATGTAGTTCCTCTTTTTGATATTACGATCATTTCTCAGCCTTCTGACTATGATATTGAACAAATCATGATCTGAGTAATGTACAATTACAGAAGGAAGCTCGGTTGTTTTCTTTTCCTTTTATCATGTATAAACTACTAATTGCAGTGACTGGTCTATTACTGAGTAGCGAGGACATGTTTCAATGTGTCCTGAGGGGACAATATCACAATGCCTGGTTAAAACTCCCCATCACTAGAACCTCGCTTCAGTTTCCTTGAATTTGACATATCCCTTCTGGGGAAGTTAAAACGTAAAACCATGTGGGAAACACAGGTTAATAATCTAGGGTCTTTCAGAACAAGTGGGGTCTCTTCCAAAAGATACGGATAGGGAAAGAAGGAAGGAGAAGAGCAGATGAGGAGGAGAAAACAGATAGGGGGGATGGGAGGGAAGTGTGTTTACTTTTGTCAATAGTGGATACAATGATCATCACTGGTGTTGATCGTTTTAACCTATATTCAGTTATCTTGAATTTCTAACCCTCCTGATGTCTGGAGTAAACATGTAATTAGTTCCCGTCAAAGACATAGGAGTAAATGGTTTAACATTTACTTGTCAGTACCTGGCTCCATAGGCCTCCTTTCAAGGAGCCATGATCGGGGCTGGAGAGATATATAAGAAAAGGAGCCATGATCACACATGCTGATGTCAAAATAGAAATTCCATCAACCAGGCACCACGTGACTCTGATGAACATCCTCAATAAACTATGCTTAGTAATAACATACTTTATGAAAACTACTGGCTCAGAGGATAGGATTACAATTACTCCCCTCTCAGAAGTAGTGTTCCATTTGATAAATGAATGATATTCTCTGCTGTGTGACAGCTATCTTCCCTCTGTAGTGGATTTAGGAAACAGCTGTGCAAAAAAGAAAGATTTACTTCCCAAAGTGATGGTAACTGGTCAGTAGAAGAACTTGGACCACTCATGGACTTATTTCTGTCAGGTGAGCAAGTCATTCTGGCACTCTGCACTTGCTTCCTCGTGTGTCGAATGACAATAATGAATTCTCAGTCTAGGTGACAAAGTCATGCATCAAATAATTGTGTATGCACCAGCATTATGCAAGGATAGAGATATGTTCTATTTATTCTTCTCTAAATCCTCAGTCCCCTAGTAAAACACTTTACATCACCATGTGTAGTACACAGATGTTTGGGCTGGAGCAAATTCCCTTTCAACAATGATTTATGCTTTCAATGGCTAGCTCTGGTTCATAGGGCAGTTAAAAATATGTTCCTCATGCTGACAACATGTTTAATTCTTTGTAATGTTAATGGATTTTCATCATCTAGGTGCCAGAAGACATATTGTATTTTCGGCTATGATGAGAGGCAGAAGCAGCAGGTGTTCTCATAGCCTAGTGTGAGACGGAGAGGTTGGAATTTGGTGATTGGGACTTTCTTACTAAGTTGACATTGGACAAAAATTAAACGAAGGCATGTAAATCATGGAGTAACTTGAGGAAATAGCCTTCCATTTCTTGAGTTCGCCCTGCATATGAGGTGAGTGTGTTCTCAGGCTTCAATCCCATGCCACACTTAGTTATAATCAGGTTCTCCACTTCTTTTATTAACGAAGATATATGTTGTAATAAACA
Source organism: Zapus hudsonius (assembly GCA_004024765.1). NCBI lineage: Eukaryota > Metazoa > Chordata > Mammalia > Rodentia > Dipodidae > Zapus > Zapus hudsonius. Next base: position 10,475 of record PVHP010003688.1, read on the forward strand.
TCTGCAGACCATATCCTCAAAGGAAAACCCCTTTGAGAAAGATTGAGAAACACATACAGTGTCCATTTCACCCAAAAGCACCACTCCCATTAATAAGTAAATGCAAAATATTACCCTAAGACTTGAAATGTATGCAAAAGTAAATATACTTTCTAAAGTAAAAGAGATTCCAATCCAATGTGATACATAGTAAAATATTAGTAATACTAGACCATTATTAACATAACTGCCTGGAATGGTAATATACTTTTTCCCAAAAGAGGAGTTTGCTAAGTGGTCCTGGATGGCTTTGAACTCAAAATTCTCCTACCTTCCTCCTCCAACAGCCTTCGGAGCACTGGAATTACAGCTGTCTGCTGCTGCATGAAGTGTGGGAGGCTTTTTATACACATTACCTGTAAATCTGAAAGCACTGCATCCCCATTGTACAACAGAAAATAGAAATTTCAAGCCCTACCCCAAGCCCCACAGCTAGTAAACCAAGAGCAGGAAGGCTAATCCAGATTCTTCACATTTGGGGTTCCCATGCAGCATGTCAAAGCTCTTGGCACTGGGTGATTCATAGACTGAGACGTCCTCCTTGGACCAAGGCTGACAGAGAGATATGGAATGTGCCAGCACTTGAAATAACTACTCCTTTTATTTCCAGTTCTCTTTTCCTGAGTTTCCTTTGATTTTCAAACCATTGCTAACATTGTTGATGTTGTTGTTTTTCATTTTTTTTCATATTTTGTTTAAGTATCTGTAGAGAAAACCCAAAACATGTTTATTAGAGAATTATGCATTTCTGGGACTGGTTGAGGAGATGTCTTAATGAATAACAGCACGCTCTACACAAGCACACGGCCCTGAGTTCAATCTGCAGCACCCAAATAATAACAGCTGGGTATGTTCGCACATCCCTGTAAGCCAGCACCGAGTGGAGTGGACAGGAGGCTCTCTGGGGCTCCTTGCTCAGCCAATCTCAACAAAAACTGGGGAGCTCCATGTTCAGTGAGAGACTCTGCCTCAGGGAAGAAAAGTGGAAGAGCAACAGACGAAGATGAATGGTAAATGAGATTTTAAAAAAGAGGACAATGGACTTCCACTCCTGCACTTTTGAGAGAGAGAGAGAGAGAGAGAGAGAGAGAGAGAGAGAGAGAGAGAGAGAGAGAGGAGAGAGAGAGAGCAAGAAAAGGAAAAATTATAAATTTCTTTTTAAGATGTTACTATCAAGTGAATATGTTGACTAACAGACATATAGAATCACCAATTCAGAAATGACCCACACAGAACTTCCTGATGTTTATTTTTGAGCTGATCATCCAATGGGTCTATTTAAAAAATAAAGGCATTAGTCACAATGTTCATATCAGGTTATGATGCTACCTTCTCTGTTGAATCAGCATAATTGATTTTTCTATTTTATTTCTGTTTGTGCACATAGAAGCCAGAGGTTGACATTATCTTCCTTGGTCACTCACCACCAATTTTTTTTTCAGACGGGATCTCTCTGAACCTAGCACACACTGAATTGATTCAGCTGGACTGGCTAGCTGGCAAGCCCCAGGGGTCCTCCTGAATCTGCCTCCCCAGCATGGGATTCCAAGAAATCACTACTATGCCCAATATTTATTTACATGTGTTCTGAGAGATGCAAACATAGGTCCTCATCCACTTAAGCATCTCCCCAGACCTTACTCTTCTTTTGTTCAATAGAATTCCTATTTAGAAGGTTGGCATAGTCATCACAATTGGGAATTTCACCTAAAAACAGAGACAGAAGAAATTAAGAATATATCCTGAAAACAAAACTATCCTTGGGAAATATTTATTTTTATGTAGTTCAGACCATAGTGGTAGTGTTTCTCTCTCTCTCTCTCTCTCTCTCTCTCTCTCTCTCTCTCTCTCTCTCTCTCTCTCTCCTTGCCTCTTTCTTCACGGGCAATTGGTAGTCTTCACTTCTCTATTCTTGTTAATGCAGTTCCTCTTTCTTATACTTGGGTAACAATAAAGCCAATAGCAGTCTTTCTTCTTGTTAGAAAGTCCCTGGTGGGTGTAGGTATTGGAATTGAACTGCTGACTCACTCTCATATGACTGCACTGTGAAGTCCTAGAACTCGGGGGGTCTTAGAAGAAAAATTTTGTATCAAGTACATTAGAGAACAGAGTCACGAGAAAGCAACAGACTTAGAAGCAAGTGGATGTGGTTAGGTGGAGTTTCCTCTGGCTATAGAATGAACAGGAATCACTAATTTTAACATCTAAAACTCACTTGTAAAGTTTAAGACTCTAACATGTAAGACTCAATTCTCTGGATTAGTGACTGAATGAATATACCTTGCTACAATGAACAAAGGGAGAAGATAGGAGAGCAAAATGTCTATATCCATCTCTGCCTTAAAAGGCTAAGGAATACCAATCCCAATAACATTACTACACACTTGTTTAATCCAGTAAGAGGAAACAGTGTGTGAAGACGAAGCACTATGAAGCTTTTACTAAGGTAGAGGTCATCACTTGGGCTATACTCCTTAACAAGGTGATTGAAAACGTCTGGGGGAAGGCTTTGGAGAAATGGCAACTGACTCCAAGTCAGGCTTTTATCAGCTATTGGCGGGAAGTTGTAAAGCATGCTCGTCTAGTTTATACCCATTATTGCTCTCTCCCCTGCTTTGCCCTGCTCTCTCTCCGCCAGAAGCCGCGGCTGATTCCCTAGAGCTAAGGGAGTTTTAGCCAGGACCCCTCAGGGGCTTTCCCTTCTAGACACTGCATCTAATGTAATTCTGAAGTATTTTATAGGGGGCCTCTCATATACAGACTTCATTCTTGTACAATTAGAGGCAGCCTTTAGACTCGATCCTATAGAGTACCTACCCACTGATAGTGTAGTAGAATGATGGCCAGACCAAAGATGTCCATGTCCTCATCATGGAGATCCATGAACTCATGACTGCAAGTTAGGTAGTGTATTTTCCCCAAGCATAAGCACATGCCTCAGTTATGACATATTGTGAGTGTGGGAGGAAGGAAATTTTTTGTTTGTTTGTTTGTTTGTTTGTTTGTTCCATGGTGTATTGGACGTAGGCAATATGTCTTGTTTTGTTTTTTAAACAGGGGCTTACCATTAAAAGGTTGACTTGAGTCTCAGAAAAGACTTCAGAGTTTCATCGTCCAAACTGTTAGAAATGGTGAGACATTTAGAATTGTTAAGACTTTAGGGTTCTCACAGATGAAGGAAATGAGCTTTGAATTTATGAGATGAACACGAGGCTTCAGTGGCCAGAGGTGGAAGGTTGTTGCTTAGGGTAATGTGGTTTGTTTCAAGTTGACAAAGGGTGAATTTGTGATGACTAATATCAGTTGTTACTGATTAGATTAAGAAATCCCTAGAAAATTGTAAGACATATGATTGAATGTATCTTTGAGGGCATTTCCATACAAGACTAATTGAGAACCTACCCTGAATATGGGAAGCACGATCCCATGGACAGGGATCCCAGGCTGAATATAAAGAGAAACAGGAGAAAGAGAATCTCTGGCCACAATGTGACCAGCCACCTCATGCTCCTGCCACCATTGGTGACTGCTCCCTCTCAAGCTGTGAGCCAAGATAAACCCTTTCTCCTTAGGTTTCTTTACTCAGGTATTTTATCACTGTATCTGGAAATACACAGTATATTTTTTTTCAAAAGATAAAGGCTAGAGATGTCATGTAAATGTGAGGTTTGGAGCCCCATAAAAACATATAAAAAGCCTGATGCTATGGTGGGTATCTGTAATCCCATAAAGTGAGAAGAGAGGCAGAGGCCAGAGACTTTCCCAGAGGCTCAAGGGCCAACTGAGATGGTTGAGGGGTGAGAGCATCCTGAAAGTAAAAGCTAGTAATGTCCTTGGACCAGGAAAGGAGAATTCTTTTTTTTCTCCCTTATCTCTTTTTGTCAAAAGAAGTCCTTACAACATCCACTTTGCTAGAGGCCCAGAATATAAGGGGATAATGCAGTTTTTTCTTTTTCTCTTACTTTCCTAGAAGAAAAAATTAAGAGATGAGATTATTCCTCTTCCTGAAAACCTGGCAACACCTAGACACCTGGTGGCAGGGCTGAATTGAGCTCCAGTAAAAGATGCCAAACTGAGCATCTGCATGGGCTTTCCCATTTTTCAGAAACTTCCTCCTGTCTTACAGCAGGAGCTCTTTACTCTTTCCTTCCCTCAAGCTCTCTAAACGCTATAAGAAAAAATCTGTCTATGCTTTCTTCTCTGCTCTGTGGGTTACAACCATTAAATTTCGTAAGACAAGAATTTGGAGGTCACCAATTCAGTGGAGGTTTTGTGTGACTGTGAGTGTCTGGCACCTAAGCTCCTGAGTGGTTTTCCACCCAAGCAACAAGAAAGGCTCTGTTTCTTACTAAGACACCCTAGAATTCTCATATCATATCTACCCTGGTGAACACATGGTGAATACCAATGAGAATGAGAGACCTGCCTCAAACAAGCTAGAAGGAAAGGGTCAACAGCCAAAGTGATCCTCAGACCTCAACACCCATGCAGTGGCACATGTGCATCCCCACCAGCACAAGTGAACACACACACACACACACACACACACACACACACAGACATTAAAAAATGGAAGCATTCTAATATGCTGTGTTACATGCTCAGTTATAAATATCAACTTTGCAAAAGAATATTAACAATAAAGAATATCACCAGATCAGTATTATAAGGATGGTCTAGAATTAAAATGATTATATGTGTGTTGGTTTAATTAGAAAAAGAATACACATCATTTAATCTTGGGAAGTTTAAATGACTATAGAATGTCCAACAACTGTAACTCCCAAGCTATGTCCACCCAGAGTGGAGAACAGCTCTGTCATTGTCACAAGCTGCAACAATGTACTGACTTTATCTTCTTTCTTTTCCTTTTATTTTTAGTGAGCATATGAAATAATGATTCTCATATATATTGTACTTTGTTCATTGTTAATGTTTAGATCAACAATGTTGTCCCCCCTTCCCCAGTCACACCTTGTATAACAATTGCTTCTGAATTAAAACATGCCTTCTGGAGGGAGGCTCCTTAAGAAGTTCAAATTCAAACACAAGCTCATTAAGACTCAGGAAGTGAGGTTCAAGAGTCAAATGACTCCTAGGTCTCAGGCAGGTCCTGATACTTAAGAGTCACCTTTAAGAGTCCCCAAGGTTATAGAAGGAGTAAGACCTACCTGAGTGGGAAGAGAGGCTCTGACCTCCCTAGCTGCTAGCTACGGAGGGCTTTTTCATAATACAGCTGCCTGTGAGTCATCCACTTCTCTAGGAAACCCAAATAAACTCTCTAGTTCACTAAGCTAGATTTGGGTGGATTTTTTAAATTATTGTTCGGTCTATTATTTGTGTACTATCTTGACTAGATGTATGGTCACATTCCTCCAAGAAAAGTTAACATACACCTCTTCCGTTTGGTCATCTTTCTCCCTAAAAGTAGATCCATCATTCCACATGAGGAAAAACATGTGAAATTTCCACAACATTACCCCATTATTCTCTCACTTCCCCTACTTCCATGAGGACCAAGCCCCCTTTCCAGTCCCCCTTCTACTTACATGTATGTATGTATGTATGTATGTACGTATGTATATAAAATAGACATTCAAACCAAAGAACCATTTCACACCCCAAATAAACACTACCAGAGAAGAATCTTCCTATGACATATTATAATCAGGATAACAGTAGTATAAAACAAAAAAGTATACATTTATACATGTAAATACATATATGTATATATGTATCATATATACATTTATACACACAAACACATATATGTATATATGTATAATATATATTCATTCTAAACATGAGAGAAAAGCTATAGACATATATGCTGCTGGAAAGAAACGTGTGTTCTGACATGGTTAGATGGAATATTCTGTAGATGTCTGTAAATCCTTTGACTCTGGTGGTTTCGGTCTCAAGTTTCTTAGTTGATTTTAGTCTGCTAACTTATCTACGGATGAGAGTGGAATACCAAAGCCATGTGTTATTGTAATGGGACCTATTGTTCTGCTATGTTCATTTTTGTTTTGCTTTATGAAATTCAGAGCCCCGACATGCGGCTCAGACATACTTACACTTGTTATATTTTCCTGATGAATTGTTCACTTTATTAATATGCAGTCAACTTCTTTATCTCCAGATTAACTTTGGATAAGTGTAGAATAGCTCTGCTGGCTTATTTTTGGCTCCATCTGCTAAGTAAATTGACATCCATTCTTTCACTGTTGATCTGAGAGTGGATTTACCAGGGAGACCTGTTTCTCAGACAAAAGACAGTTGGACCTTGTTTCTTAATACAATCAGCTAGTCTGTGTGCTTTATTTAAAGAGTTAAGAACAATTACATTTAGAGTGACCATTACATATCATTGAGAGAGGATTGCTAATTGTGTCATTTTATTGAATGTTTTTGGTTATTTTTCCTTTCTTTCTCCCCTATTTGTATTTAGCATTTATTGGTTGACTTTGCTGGATATAATATAGTCTTTTTTAGTTCCCTTTGTTCACCTTGTCCTCTCAAGAAATATATTATTCCCTGGGCTTTCACGGTTAAGACAGTCCTACCCCTTTGTGTTTACTATTCTTTCAAGCATCCTTGCTTTAATACATACTTTTCTCAAATGTATTTATTTCTCCATCAATTTTGAAAAGACATTTTTACTCAGTTTATCAATCTTAGTTAGCAGTTACTTACTTTCAGGACCTGAAATATATCATTCCATGTTTTCCTCTCTGTTGAGAGGTCTGGTATTCTGATGTGTTTGTTTTTGTGAGTAAGCTTTTTTTCTCCTAGATTTTAAATTTTAATTTTTTTATACTAGTGTTATCCCAATTATAATATGTCATAGGAAGATTCTTCTCTGGTAGTGTTTATTTGTGTGAAATGATTCTTTGGTTTGCATGTCTATTTTCCTAGATTTAGACATTTTTCTGCTATTATTTAATTGCATGGATATTTTATGCCTTTATGTTTTAATCTCAGCTTTATTTTTTAATTCTCAGGATTGCTTTCTCTTTTTTAACTTTGTATTGACAATTCCATAAATATAAACAATATACCATGATCATAATCCCCTCCCACCACCCTCCTTTTCCCCACTTCCAAATCCCCCATCTCTTGAATCCCTTCTTTCCATCTACTCTCTTGTCTATTATGATGCCATCAAGTTTTCCCCTATTATGTGGGCATCGGCCACTGTGAGGTCATGAATATCTAGGCCGCTGGAAGACAGAACTGTCTGCACTCCTCTACTTTTGGCTCTTACATTCTCACTGACTCCTCTTCTTCAATGGCTCCTGAGCTTTGGAAGTTGGAATGTCTCAATTAGTGCTGAACACTCCACTGTCATTTCTTAGCACTTTGGTGAGTTTTGAGTCACCCCATGGGTCCCTGACTAGGAATGGTTTCCTGATCATATCTCTGTGGTCAGACTCGTTTATTTTTTCTTTATTGATATCTGAATACAGTACTTCCTTGACCTTGTCCACCGTCTTTGATATTTGTTCTTCTGTGTGAGCTAATCTGTTGTTGACACTTTCCACTGTTTTTTTTAATTTGATTCATTGGTGGTTTTTTTTTTATTTCCAATATTTCTATGTTTTTTTTTTCCAAAATGTTATTTCTTTGATTTCTCATCCATGTGGCTGGCTTTCTCATTCCTTTCACTTTCTTCGCAGGTCCTGATGTGACTTCCTTACTTCATCCATCTGTTTGTTAAGTCATTCATCACTTTTGTAGGTAAATGTTTTAAAAATTATGCCGGCATCTTAAGCATGACAGTATCTTTGTATTCAGTAATTGAGAAGTTATAATCTTTTGGAGGAGTCCTGCTTCCTTACTTCATGCTTCTTGTGCTTCTGTGTGACAACTTGTGTATTCATTGGTTTGTATATATTTTCTTGTTTGACTTTGGAATGCCCACTTCTTGGTACAACTCACAGAGGACAAGTCAAACAGTAACAACAGCAGCGACATCAAACCAAACAAAAAATAGAACACATCTGAATCATCAATTAACACTACTAATGCAGCACTAATGGCCATAAAACAGAAAATGGAACACTACCATAGTATGGAGGTGCTGTGGGATTAAAAGCCATTTAGAGTGAATGTAAATGATGGGGATGGCGAACAGGAAAAAGAGGGGAAGCAAGGTTCAATGACAGAAAGACAAAAGGAAGAGTGGGAAAAATGTTAGGAAGAAGAGGAAAGTGCAGACTGCCCGTTAGTGAAGTAATACACAAAGAAATTAGACAAATTACGAAGGGAAATAAAAATAAAACTGCCTTAAAATAAGATAAAATCTAAATGCCACTGTTGTGGTCAACTTTCTAGTTGCTGCACAGAAAGAACCCAAAGAAAAGCGGCTTGTGGAGGAAAGGATTTATTTGGCTTAGGCACTTGAAGGGAGACTCCATCCTGGCAGGGAAAATGATGGCATGAGCGGAGGGCTGGACATCACCTCCGCCACAGCACTGCAAACAGTGGCAGGAAGGTGTGCCAAACACTGGCAAGGGGAAGCTGGCTTATAACCCCCATAAGCCCACCCCCAACAACACAGCTCTAGTGAGGTTCTAATTCCCGAATTGCCACCAGCTGAGGATCAATCTATCAGAACACATTCATTTGTTTGTGGAGTACACCTGGATCAAACCATGACAGCCACTAAAAGCACAAGGAAAGAAAAAGCTGGGGAAGAAACACAAGCAGAATTGTGAAAATGAATAAAAAGGACTTGGAGCAATTGCTTTCTCAGTCCCCTGAAACTGGAATCTGCTAGGCTGACAGTGTTGAAGGAGGGGAGAGTCTTTATCATCTGCTATTTAGCTTGTGCTGGACAAGTGTCAGATGTCCAACAGGATCATCTTCCCTTTCGTGGCCCCAGTGGTTAGAAATTTAGCTTGGCAGTCAAGCCTGCAGATGGGCAGGTTCTCTGGCCCTCCCCAGCCTCCCCTGTTTGTCCAGCCTGGGGCAGCTAAAGTCCTAGACAAGAAGTTTCTCCTGCAATTGGTGGGAGTCAGGGGAGTAAACATAGCATTGAGATCTGCACGTAGAGCTGTCCAGGGGCTTTCAAACCCCACCCGGCACCCACAGCCTGCTGAAGTCAGCTAGAGTTTCAGCAGAGAACCTCATGGTAGGTGAGGGGCCTTCAGAGGTTGATCCACTCACTCAAAGTCTACCTGACTCCACAGTCATCCTGGGGAAGAGCTCAGCTCCTGGTCACCAGGAAGGGCAGGGCAGGCCTCCATCCCACTCTGCACTCAAAGGGCTGTACCAACCCTCCTGTCACCCTGCATTTTCCACTTGCCCACATCCAGCCCTCTCCTTGTCTGCAACTGCCTCCTTGGAGCTGTCTTTCACCCAGAGGCTGGGGCGGGTTGACTTCTTGTTTTCAGGGTCCCAGGAAACCTTGGCTTTAAATAATAGATTCCCTCCCAAGATGGCACCCAACACAGGACTTGGTGTTGGCATGAGGAGTGACGAAATGAACCTTTTCTCCACTAATGACCCAAGGAGCCAGAGAAGAGAGTCTTTCCTGAACCCTCAGCTGGAGTTGAGGCTGTGGTAACCACAGGTCTGTCCTTTCTCAGGCTCTTCACCAGGGACACCTGGATACTTTTCTTCAAGGTGTTGCTTCTCCCCCAACCCTCTGGGGAGCCACGTGCCTAAAGCTACACGTGGCTTACTTCTTTTTACTGAGTTGCTCTTCTATTTCTCTGTTCTTTTTAGCTTTCCATTGTGATTTCTCTCCTGTCACATCAACTCTGACGGAGTCTGTGTGAGAAATTGCATAGACTGAGGCTGTTGCAGTCAGCTTTCTAGTTGCTGCGCAGAAAGAACCCAAACAAAAGCGGCTTGTGGAGGAATGGGTTTATTTGGCTTACGGACTCGAGGGGAGACTCCATCCTGGCAGGAAAAATGATGGCATGAGCAGAGGGCTGGACATCACCTCTGCCTCAGCACTGCAAACAGCGGCAGGAAGGTGTGTCAAATACTGGCAAGGGGGAGCTGGCTTATAACCCCCATAAGCCCCCCCAACAACACAGCTTCATGGAGGTTGTAAAACCCAAACTGCCATCAGCTGATGATTGATCTATCAGAACACATTCAATTGTTTGTGGGGGACACCTGGATCAAACCATGACAGAGGCAGTCGCTTCAAGGTAGTCTGCCCGCTGGAACAGGCTGTGCCCTCCAAGTCTTTGTGTTTTCGGCTGCTCTCTTATTGCTCTGATTTTCATAATACCTGCTCGTGGCTCTAACTCATTGTTTCTTTCTAGTTCACTGAGTCCACCTTCACGAAAACAGGGAATAAACTATGATGATTTGTTTCCCAAGAGAAAATGAAAAATAAAGTCTTTCCTTCAGTCACTCCCCCATTATTACGAGCAATTGAGAGATTGAAAACAGCTAAAGGACTTTTGGGAAGAGTCCTAGATGACTTACAATACAAGAATTACTTATTAAGGGAAAGTACTGAGAAAGAGATTCCTAGAACTGAGAGAGTTATAGGAAAAAGACCAAGAAGAAACTGGTAGTAAAAGGAAACTCCCTGAGCCCACTTATGCTCCATTGCCTTATACAGGTGTCTATGAAAAAAGGTGACAGATGGGTTAACATTAAGGAAAAGAGAATATCATGGCAAACCTTAAAAACAAATTCTTAATGGCTGAAAACCACATAATGTTTAAATTGAAAAACTACCAAGTACCAAGTCAGGCCTGGCCTGACTAACCACAGTTTTGCGTCAAAACCATTTATGTGATAATCTGTGCTTGTCTATTGTCTATTCTCATGTACCTTGCTGAAATTCTTAGTTTAATAATTCAAAGAAACTGTAACTGCCTGTATAATCAAAGAATACTCTTACCATAATCAACTGTATATAACTCTGACAAATGCTCAGTAAAATCGCACTCAGATACATTCTCCTTGAGTCTGTGTCTGTCACTTAGCCGACTCCCTGCCCACTTCTCCAAGGCCCTGTTCCTGCGGTGCCAGCACTCCAGCAGAGCTGGTCTGTGGCACTCTCCAGTGTCTTTGGGATAATAGAGAATATTCTTTGTTACACTAATTCTAGAAGGCATCACATGGAGGCAACTCCTCATCCTCCATCTTACCCAGGAGCTGCTCCCCTGCCCTTTCTTCTACAGTTTATGCAGACAAGGAAAATTGTTTCATCCAGCAAAGAATTATTCACACTGATAATATGCCAAGCATTCCTCTCTGAGAAAATGAGGCAAAAATCAATCCAGGACTGTATTGTAAATAAATAAAATGTAAAAAAAGAAAACTGTTACCTTGAATATTTTTAACCCCAGTGGCCAAAATATGCCTCATCTACACACATATGAACATTTAGTGTCGACTCGTTTTTTTCTTAATATATTTTATCTGTTTTTCTCCTACCATCAACTTTTATTCTTCATTTCACTCAAAGGCTTATTAGCATTCCCAAAGCTTTTTAAACATCAAAAGCTCACTATTTAAGATTTGTCCATTAGATCACTAAGGCTTTTTTACTAAATTTAACATAAGTAAAATCATAAGAAAATAGCATGTGTCAAAACAAACAGCCACATGGATGCCATCTGGAACCCCAGCATTTGGAATACTGAGGCAAGAAAATTGATTACAAGTTTGAGACCTGCTTAGGCTACAAAGGGAGACCCTGTCTTAGTAATAATTAACCTAATTTTATATAGTAAAATTTCCACTCCATCATCAAGCATCTGTAAAACACATATGTGCTAATAACATAAATAAATAAAAATTAATTTTCAACGTAAGGGCAGTTGATAAAGGATTCGTTCATATTCCTATGGTGAAATGAAATTAGCTATTGCAGACAGAAAATACCACATTTGTCCATTAGGTGGCAGCAAAACTCTTCCATGCTAATAAATTTTCAAAGCCTTTGTCTACTGACTCTTCATAGAAAATTTGACAAGTTATATACCTTACTCAGAAGTAATGTTCAGTTATTCCTTCTCAGGAGAAAAGAGCTCCGTAAACAGTAAGACTACTGATTAGGATCCATTAAAGAAAGTGTTTTACTTTTCCATCCAATCCAAGAACTAGTGTCAACTACATGGGTGAATGCTAGCCTAGCCAGTTTTTATGAATTTGTTCCCCATGCACAGAGCTCAAAAAGAATCAATAAATATCTACAACACCAAGAACATCAGGCTTCAGCATTCATCTTCACCAGCCTCATCAGCTGAACAAAATCACCCTCCTGACTAGAAATCCTATCTGTAAATTCACCTTAACACATCATCACAATCATTCAAATTGTCTAAAAGCTCCTATATACAGTCTTGATATCAATTCTCTTTCATCTCTTGTTTTTCATCCCCTCGCTTCCCTTATTTCATCATTCCCTGGAGAGTAACAGAAAGGGCTCCATATAGAGACCTTTTCACTCCAAACACAGTAACTACTGCTGCCCCAAGGGAGAATTCCTGCAATGCCCCTCCCCCTCCCTGCTGGCATCAAAGCATAGAGAACACAAGGTCCTTCTGCTCAATGGCAGGTGCACCAGAGGAGCAGGCTGTCCCATTCTACTTACCATCTCATAGCTCCTAAGCTCATAGATGGCACCCATGGCCAGGGTTCTTCTAAGGACCTTTCATGCCATAGATAAAAGCTCCAGCATCCAAAGTCCACATACAGAGTCCTTCCTCCTCCACCTCACTCCCACTTCCACACACTTTGAACCTCTCTTAGCCTTCAAATACAAAAGGAAAAAACTGGCATCTGGACCTAATAAACAGAATAATTAATATACTGTACAAATTGAAAATCAGTTGTTTCCCACACTAATATTCCTTCCCTAGTTCCACTTACCTGCATCCAGCAGCTTCAAGACTGAGCTTTAGTTTTTGATAACTATTGTCACAGTAATAAATTCTAGGCTTACATTCTTATTTTTACCAGCCTAAGTAAATTTTAATTTTCACACAGTGAAATATCCAGATTTTAAAGATACAGTATACTGAGCTTTGGCAAATGTGTACAACCGTGTATCTATCCACCATGCTAACCAATGGATAGCATGTGCCCACAACTTACCTGCCCTCAGAAAGTTCCAGATAAGCAAAACAGAGGAGCCCGTAGCATCAGTCTATGAGTGAGTTTGTCCCTAGAGGGACTGTCACACAGAAACTTCCCTTGAACGTCACAGGTGGAGGAACCCCCAAGTCTTGACCCTCTGTGGATGACCAGTTTCAGCCCTCCCCAAGCTCTGCTGCCCTCACGCACGTGTCTGAAGGGGAAGGACATGAGGAAGTTTTCCAAGAATCAGCTCTTTCCAAGAGTTAACATTATAAGAATAGTGAGGAATTGGTTCTTATTGCATTCTCTATTTTCCAAAATTCGACTCATATACTCATTACTTTTAGGATAAAATATTAAAATTAAATTTTGAAATAAGATTTAACATACCATGTATACCTATATCATCCATATTTATGTCTTCTCTGATTGCAGATTATCATCTCTATCCTCCAATGGCTCACAGTACCTATCTTAAACTGCAGAGCACTCTGTGTCATCCCAGCTACCTGATTGTGATGGTTAAGTTTTGTTGTCAACTTGACCTTTCAAGCAATGTTGGGTTGGTCTCTGAGGATGTTTACAGGAAGGCAGCTTCTCAGTAGGGGGCAGGATGTAAGGAAGCTCAAAGGAGCTAGATGTAAACATCCTTTCCTGTGTGGGCAAGGAAATTCCAGAAACTCATGAAGCCATTAAGTCTGGGATAGGGCTGTAAGACCCACCCTAAGGCTATATAAAAGGGAAGAAATTCTCTCCTTGCCTGGACCTCCTGCCTGTTTGCTGTTCTGTGTGTGGTGTTGGTGATGGGTTTCTCTCTCTGCTCGGACCTGTGAAAGAGGACCAGCCTCTTGCGCTGTTACGGAACTTCCCCTCAATCTGTAGTTTCAATAAATACTTTCCTCCCCCAAATTGTGCCTGGTTTGAAGATTCATCCAAGCGGCGTGTGGCTGACTACGAAACTGATCTCCAGTTTTCCATCAAGACCCTTATGCAATTCAGACATGGCTTCCCTTTGAATCTCATGATATTCCATGTCATGCCTCTGATTTCCTCATGTTTCTAGCAAACCCACATGGAGTTTCAGTTTTATTAGATGAGATGATCTCTGACCATGACAATGAACAAAAGGGCTTAAAAAACACAGCAGACAGACTTACATGTCCACAGCGGGAGAGCCACTGTCTGAAGCCCCTGAAGTGGGTTCTGCATTCGAGTTCGAGGAGGAGTTAGAGAGCAGGAACTGTAGATAGAACACTGGAAAACAGTTACTAGAAATGTTACTACTCTTTTCTTCTAGAAGTGGCCCCTTGCTTTATCCTTTTAGGATGAAACATAAGCCCTAACAGTCAGAGTGGTGCATTAGATTCTGCTATCATAAAATCAATCACAATTAATTCTTCAAATGTTCATCTGTACTTACAGGATCAAAGAACTGTGTTTCTCGAGATCACTCCTCATAATTATGCAATCAAAAACCCTGGACATTTCACTCTAAGTTAGTGATCATCTTGCACTTTCAAAATCACACATTAAAAAAAGAAAACAACAACAAAAGTAAATAAAAACATGGCAGATTGATCTCAGTAGAAACCAGCCCTAGGAGTACAAAGCTTAAGAATGTGTTTGGGGCTGGGAAGATTGATCAATGGTTAGAGATGGTTGCTTGCAAAGCCTGCTCCCTGAGGTTCAATGATCAAGTCACCCAAATAAACTGACAAAGTGGTGTTTGTTTGCAACAGCAAAAGGTCCTGGTGACCCTGAAACCCATGCACATGAATGATGTGTAAATAAATTTTAATTTCTTTCTTTCTTTTATTTTTTTTTTTGGTAGAGTTCTAAACTAACTTAAACTCACTCTGTAGTCCCAGGCTCGCCTTAATCTCACAGTGATCCTCCTGTCTGTCTCCCCAATGTTGGGATTAAAGGTGTTTGCCACCACACCTGGCAATTTTAATTTCTTTTAAAGCAAAGAATATGTTGGAAGGTTCTAGGTGAAATCCCCTACTTCAAATCATTTCTCTAACTTCATTCATCCTCTGACTTTAGTCAAGAGGAATTTAACTGAGATTAAAAAACAAGCAAAAAAGAACCAGCAACTGCGGCCCTTCTCAGTGAGTTGTGTCGGTCATATGGAGAACTTGTTCGCCATACATTTGTCTGTGCATCTCTGTCGCCCACAGCTCTGAACCCAAATTCAGCTTGAGGCAGTAATAGCTCTTATGTGAATTGAAAAGAAAAAAAAAACCCAAGAGAATCATGAATAACTGCTGCAATTTAAGAGCAATCGGCGCACAAATGTTTTGGGTAGATAGCTAAGTGAATATAAATTAAGCGTATTTTAGTCCTTTCCTTTAAATTGAATTTATTATCAGCTCTATGTACTATGTACTATGTCAGGGGCTGGGGATGTGCTCACAACTGCTGTCAGTAATATCCACCACTATCATGGAATTAGCAACTTATTACAGCAATGCATAAGAATTACTTCTCCTCTCTCCGTAGGATTGTCAAGGATTATAAAAGGGAAAGACAACAGAAAAGCAAAGGTCAATTACAAAGTGAATATAATTTTAAAAGAAACAACTTAAATATTAAGACATGGGGAACAGAGATGTTGACTTTAAAGTGTAATAATATTCTAGTTAAATTCATTGTATATAAAAGCCAGACATTCTTACAACATAAACATTTGAGAGAAGAAACCATTGATGCTTACAGTATGGAATGGAATCAAGAAATGTGACATCAAATTAATAATAGAAATATTTAGACTGCTCTGGAGGAGAAATACCTTCTAAGAGAAAAAAAATCATGCATTTCCTTAAAACGCTTCTCTTTCCCTTGAACATGGTATCCCAATGAAGCAGCATGGAAAAGTGGACCCCTCAAAGCTCCGAAAGGTGTGCGCCCAGTCATTAACTTTGATTGGAGGGACCCCATTGCAGTGCATGGAATTTCATTAAATACTACCTTAACTCCATAATGCATTCAGCCCTGTTTCTTTGTGTGGTGCATGCTTGCATGTGTGCATAAGTTCATGCATGTGCATATGCAGGTTTGGTTGTATATGAGTGACAGGAGCATGTGTATATGTAAACTCCCTTGTGTATGAGTGTACATGTGCATGTTTGTGTGCTTGAATGTGTACAGGTCATATGTGTATGCAGGTTCATGTGTGTATAAGTGTACATGTGCATGTGTGTGCTTGAATGTATACAGGTGCTTGTGTGTATGCAGGTTCATGTGCATATGGGTTTACAGGTGCAGTGTGTGTGCTTGAATGTGTGTACAGGTGAATGTGTGTATGCAGGTTCATATGTGTGTGGGTGTACAGGTGCATGTGTGTGTGCTTGAATGTGTGTACAGGTGCATGTGTGTATGCAGGTTCATGTGAGTATGGGTATACAAGTGCATGTGTGTTGCTTAAATGTGCACAGGTGCATGTGTATGCATATTCGTGTGGGTATGGGTATACAGGTGCATGTGTGTGTGCTTTAATGTGCACAGGTGCATGTGTGTGTGCAGGTTCCTGTGCTTATGGGTGTACAGGTGCATGTTATGTGCTTGTATGTATATACAGGTGCATGCATATGCAGGTTCATGTGTATATGGGTGTACAGGTGCATGTGTATGTACTTGAATGTGTAAAGGTGTGTTGTGTGTGCAGGTTCATGTGCATATGGGTGTACAGGTGCATGTGTGTATGCAGGTTCATGTGTGTATGGTTTTACAGGTTCATGTGTGTGTGCTTGAATGTGTGTACATGTGCACATGTGTATACAAGATCATAGAGGCCAAACAAAAAGCTTGGATGTCATTCCTCTCAGGTGCTGTCCACCTATTTTGAGATAGATTCTCTCAAAGCACTGGAGCTCACGAAGTGATTAGAGTGGCTGCCAGCAAGCCTAAGGGATCTGCCTTCTCTTCCACATCCCCAGTGCTGAGATGACAGACAGGTGAATACCACCATGCCGGCAGTTTTATATAGGTTCTGGAGATAGAACTCCAGTCCTCTTGCTTTCAAGGCAAGCAGTTTTACCAAGTGAGTTCTCAATGTGGCACAGGAAGCCCTGCTAACAGGGTCCTTCCTATCTCTCTAGCCTCATCCCTCCTCTCCTGCATGCCTCTTCCTCCCAGCACAGGCAGTGGTCGCTCAGAGATTCCCGAGAAGTCCATGAGGTTGGATATGGCTTACATGGTTTTTTTCCTCTACAATAGTTTTCTGTTGAAATAGAAATCAGGTTAGATTAGTTTTCGAGTACTTCTGAAATAAAGTATTACAGACTGAGGGCCATAAACACAGAAATATATTATTATAATTATTATTATTATTGTTGTTGTTATTATTATTGCAGTTCAGGGAGGTGGGAGCCTAAAGTGATTCCCCTGAGGCATCCTACCTTTGCAGTTCACATTATCTTCTCTTTGTGACTGTCCTGCCTAAATTTCCTCTTATAGACACTAGTCATATGGGATTCACCATAAAGTCATCATTTTGTCTTAATTGCCACAATGTAGTCTCATAATTGATTAAAATTTACATAAATCCCTCCCACTACCCTCCTTTGTAACCCCTCTCCTATCCCACGCCACTGACCCCCCTCTTCTCTCCAACTGGTCTATCTTCTATTGGGATAATTTTTCTTTTAGCTTTGACCTTCCTCAATCATGCATGACATGTTATTGAGGTCATTATCAGGCAGATCTCGTGCAGATTGTGACAACTAATGTGAGGTCAGGAAAGCAATGACCACTTTGTCTGCAAAAGAGTATTGCAAGTCATTCCTGTTGTAGTCAACCTTCTCTGTTGCTGTGCAGAAAGAATCCAAGCAAAAGCGGCTTGTGGAGAAATGGGTTTTTTGGACTTACAGACTCAAGGGGAGACTCCATCCTGGCAGGGAAAACTATGGCATGAGCAGAGAGGTGGACATCACCTCCACCACAGCACTGCAAACAATGGCAGGAAGGTGTGCCAAACACTGGCAAGGGGAAGCTGGTTTATAACCCCATAAACCCGCCCCCAACAACACAGCTTCATCGAGGTTGTAAAACCCAAACTGCCATCAGCTGAGGATCAATAATTCAGAACATATTCATTTGTTTGTGGGGGACACCTGGATCAAACCATGACACCTTCCCATGCTTAGGCTCTTACATTCTTTCTGTGGACCATTCACCCAGTGGTCCTGAGCCTTGGGGGTGAGATGGAGATGCAGCATTTAGTGCTGAATGTGCCACTGTCACTTCTTCTCCATATTTTGCCAAGTTTTGAGTTTTCCCAGTTGTCTCCACAGCCTGAAAATAGAAGCTTTTCTAGCTAATAGTGAAAGCAGCACTAATTTATGGGCAGAAACATAAATAGTTACAGGGAAGTGTGGTAAACATAATGTGCCAATTTACTCAAACAATAGTAGTCACTTTCCCCACCAGAGCTTATGACCTTATTTGCAAGCAGAGAGAGACAGAAGAGAGGCAGAGAGAGAATAGGTGCACCAGGGCCTCCAGCTGCTGCAAACAAACTCCAGATGCATGCACCACACTGTGCATCTGGCTTTACGTGAGTACCACGGAATCAACTCTGGGTGGTCGGGCCTTGCAGGCAAGCGATTTAACCTCTGAGCCATCAATCAAGTTCCTATCCATAGACTTTTTACTATGGGCCTCAAGTCTGAGAGCATTTGGTCACCTCCAAAGCAGACAGGACACTATGGACCTAGTAGACACATCTTGCCTGGCTGGCCAGTTGTAAAGAAGCTAAGCAAATCTCTGTCCTCTAAAATTACTAAGTAGAGAAGTCGGTGTTCACACCTGAGAGAGAATAAATCAGAAAGTCAATAAACTGAGGATAAAAAAATAGCAACAACAAAATGAATCCTTTAGTGGAGGGGACCTTTGATTCCCATATTTTTCACATTATTTCATTTAAAATGTCTAATACCTAACAAAACACCATGAGATATGTAAAGCAATTTGAAGAAATGAAACATGGAGTGAATAGAAATTGGACTGAGGTGGTCCTTATGCTCCATTCATTAGGCAAATGTTGAAATATTCTACTGTAAAAGTCATAAACAAAAGGGTTCTCTGTTTAAAATACCAGAAAACATAGAAACAATATCATATCAAGAAGACATGGAAACTATAAAGAGAGAGAAAGAAATAGAAATTCACAACTAAAAAATCCAGTGGAGTAGTTGAAGAGCAGATCTGAAGAGGTAGGAAAAGAGAAAAACAGAGAGCTTGAACATAACTAAATTGAGATTATTCAGTCTGGGGAACAAAACACAATGAAGAAAAATGAAGAGATGCAAAAACCTCCAGGGCATCATACTTACGCAAATGTAAGCATGGAACATTCTTCATGATAGACAGCAAAACAAATCTCTCTAAATGCAAACGGATTGACCACCATGCAATGTGTTCTCTAAAAACAATGGAACAAAATTTTAAAATTAGTAACAGAAAAGAAATTTGGAAAATTCACAAATATGTAGAAAATAGAAAACATACTTTTGTATGAAAGGATTTACCTACCAGGCATGAAATTGTTGGAGCCTTAAGATTAGAGGCAATAATAGGCAGAACCTAGGAAGAGCTGCTTTATTTCAACTAATTTTACATCTCTTCTTGGAAACAACTATTTGTTTTTCAGATAAGCTCTCATTCACTTATAATCAAGGCTCATTATTTCTCATTTATCCAATTTCCCAGCCAGGAAAATCTGTCACAGACTGTAACAAAGTGTATCTTCCCATTTCCATGTCTTAGCTATGTTATTTTCCTTCTTTCAAAAGTACATATCTGGGGTTAGAGAGATGGATCACTGGTAACTTCCCCAGAGTAGTTTTACAAAGAGGTTTCTCATACTTTTTCTTCTAATATTCAAAGGATTCAATTTAAATTGATGAGTTTATAATAGTGTATAGTATAATGAAAAGACCAAATGCTATAATTTTCTAGATGGGGCTATGTAAGTGCCCCAGATTATGGAGACTATTCATCAGTACTACATAGAACTACAGTTACTTATTTTACATGTTGAATTCCAACATGTGAGAAGTTATTTATCTTCTCTACTCATAATGGAGATTTTAGCCATGTCTAGTGTTTTGCTATAATGAGTTGAATTGACATGCGTGAACTTGCTTAAACATGCCTTATTTTAATGTCCACAATGCCTACTAGTTATTACTCATGTCTTGTTAATTGAGTAACTGAATTACTATTTAACTACTTCCTATTCCTTATTTTTTTCCCTCTAGGTCTTGAGAGAAATAAAATATTGTATCTTTGGACTACATACCATATTGACTAGGAGAGGAATAAGCCTCAGTAGGAAAGGAACAGAGTTGAATTAATTTGAATGGAATTAGCATATTGCTATTGGCAGAGAAATGTAACATGAAATTAATGATTGTTTCCTATTAGATCATCATAAATAGAACTAAGAGATGAAACAAGCTGTGCACATATTTTTACCAATTTGCACAGTTTTTTTTTTTAAGGTTGCAGAGAAATAAACCTTAACCTCATCATTCCAAAATAAAGTCAACATTATTTTAAAGTCATTTGCCTTTGGTATTTTGGATGTTCAGATACAAATGAACATTTGCACAACTCCAGTAGCCCATCAAAACCAGATGAAATATGACGGAAACTTTGTGTCGCAATTTCCTTTTCAGAGACCCGATGGGAACACATTGGATTGGCCATTTTTAGTGTATTTTTCACATCATTATTGTGACTAATCCATGTGTTTAAATGATAGGCTTCTAGAAGTTGCTTCATCCTCAGATGTAGAAGGAATTGTTATTCCTTTTGGAGTGCATTGCCAGCTAGGGTTTTATCTAGGGATTAAAAGCCTGAGTTATATGTGACTAGAATCCACATGGCTTTTGGAACTATAATTGATTTTCCTTCTTTCCCAACTATCACAACAAGGACAACACTAAAATAGTCACCAACAGGCTGGGGCCTTTGTAGGACAGATTCAACTTATGAAAAATAGATTAGTAACTTGTGCTCACACTGAGGCTAACCAGAGTCTCATATGTATATTCCAGGTAAGAGGCAATTCAACATTTCCATTTGCCATAATATATTGACCTCCTGGGAAACGGTATACTCACAGAAATGCAGTTTTAAAAATATCTGTCATTAATTTGTTGCAGCAAGGATATTTACTAAATGATAATTTAATAGATATGAGAATGATTTCATTATAAATGAAATAACTATTTTATTAAGCATAGTGTAATTAAAGTAAGGTTTTTAAAGTTTTATAGATGATATAGAACTTAAACATTTGTGAGTTTTCAGTCTTATAGAAGTATCCCACAGTAATTATGTACCACCTTCTAGATTTCTTTTCTTTTCCTATAAAGACACTGTACTTATTGCTTCCCTACTGAAAAAAACTACAAATATTTAGAATATAAACAAATACAATAATTAAGGTATTATAAGACTTAGTGACATTTGTTTCAATTTGCATGGTACACATGTTTGTTTTTTATTCAAGGAATAGCATTGTTACAGCCATTTTGATGACTGAGAAAAATTTCACAAGTCCTTATTACTTATTTGTAAAAGGTATCATTCCACCCTGGAAGCATGATGTTATACACAGTACAGTAATTCCACAAACACCACTCAATATTTACTGAATTTGCCCACAAGGAAATATGTGTTTTAAAAATAAGATGAAATTCCAGGACACAGAGATTCCTAGCCAACTACCTCAATAAACTGCAATGTTGTGTCTCATACTTTCATTTTACTTGACTCTATTTTTATATCACATTTTCTTTGTTTGCCAAAAGTGAGTGGTATTAATATTGAAAATTTACTTTTGTGAAAAATAGACTATCATTCCTTCTGCTTCTATAACATTTCTACATTAATTCAGCAACTCAAAAGGAATTATTTTGTGCTCTGGATTTAGGTTAAAATAAATCATACTTTTGTGCAGTAGTATGAGGCTTTCCAAGTTATAACAAACAAAATGATTTTGTTCTTAGAATAGAAAATGAGTATCCTGTGCCAGAATTTGCCTTAAAGTTTAAAAGAAATAAATCATAGTAACATATGACCACTCAATTTTATGAGAAACTATGGTTGATCACAGATTATTACCAGGATCCTTCAAAATTATTTTTAGGATGTGTATATGTGTGTGTACTTTGCATAAATGCATTCTCATATGTGTGGCATAGTACATGTTGAGGAGAGACATTGGCTTCCAGTGTCTTGTGTCTTTCTTGATTGCTACACACACACACACACACACACACACACACACACACACACACACACACACACACACAGGCTGGGGAAGAAGGGGAGGAAGAGAGAGGTTTCCTTCCCCTCACATGGTTTTTACCTCCTGCCGCCTACTGAGAGGCCCATCCACTCTGGAGGAGGGACCTCCTTCTTCAGTGAATCCTTCCTGTAAGCAATCTCAGAGACCCACTCAAGATTGCTGTGGATTACTAAACAGCTCAAGTTGACAACAAAACTTAGCCATCATAGAATGAATACATCTAAAATAGGTAGTCAGTAAGCCCTAAGAATCCACTTGTCTGCAGCCCCTCAAAGGTAGGATTACGGGCATGTGCCACCATACCAGACATTTTTATGTGGACTCTGGAGAGCCAAACCCAGATCCTCATATTTTTGTGACAAGTAGTTTACCCACTGAGCCATCTTCCCAGCCCTAGAAGCCCCTTTTATCAGCTATGGATGATGTGACCTGGAGCTGTTTGTAGCCATGGGGAATATGTTCTGAGAATAAACTTGGAGTACAGCAAGTAGCAGATGGGGAGGGAGACACAGGTTGTAAGTCTAAAGGTTCAAGTCACTTTAGAATCCACACTACTCTCACTGGCATATGAAGCTAATAAAGTCTCAGCAAGCTTAAACCAGTTCAAGTTTTGTGCCATCACATGTCGTGTGATAACATCAAGACCACAAGAGTGATGAAAGAAGTGGAATTCTGTAAAGTAGCCACCATAAAAAGTGGTTCTGTCCAAGGTGGGCACTTGCTAGAGATAACGGCACTCTGAAAGCATTGAGTGAGTAGGTTTACATCTCTTTTCAGTTTCTTGTTAGGACCCAGGTCCTGGAACTTTGAGAGGATTTCATACAAGTGTCAGGGTACTGGAAGGTGTTGGTGATCTCTCACATCCATCAGGAAGTTCTAAGACTGCAAAAAGCTATGATGCTAGCTGGCTCATTAGAAAGAAAAAAATCCAGTTGGCTGCATCAACACTTTTGTTAAGAGAATCCCTTTTCCCACTTGTGGCCATCGAAGCCAATGGGAGGTTAGGAATCAGAAAGCCCTTAATTTCCCGCATAGGTTAGGTTCCACTATTGCACCTATTATTGTTGGTCAATTTCCCCTGGCAGCTCTTAGTGTCTTCAAGCACTATACAAGCTAACCATCTGGGAGCTGGCTTCCTTTCAAGATCCAGCAGGGTCTCTGGGTGTTGTTTGACAGCAGCCTGTGGTATCTTCAGCAATAGGGTCTTATCTTTTGCCTGAGGTGGGGGGGATCAAAAGCTTTGACAAAAATCTGTCTTGTTTTGGGGACATCTTAGGTCTCTCTTATCAACAGCTCAGTGTGAGAAGTAACCAATTTCTGGGACAGGGAGGTATAAGCCTGAGCCACTTGTATTAGGATTACCCACCATCTTCAGGGCCTTTCTTACCATACGATGCCCCCATCTTCCTCAAGAACTTACTATCCAAAAGCAAGGATTCTGTGTTATTGATTCATTATGGATTGAGTTTTCTGTATCTCCTCCACCACCCTGGCAATCCCCCCCAATCCCTTCCATCCCCATTGTCAGTCTCACAATTTGCATGTTAGCTTTGCTTGCTATTTAAGCTTAACTTGATGAGGCACCACAGATGGGGGGAGAATATGTGGTTCTTATGTATATTCACTGAGTATGGTCTGTTCCAAGTCAATCCACTTTCCTGCACATTTCATTATGTTGGTTTTCCTTACTGCTGAGTAGAATTCCATGGTGCACATGTACCACAACTTTGATATCCATTCGTCTAGCAATGGGCATTTGGGTTGATTCCAATTCTTAGCTTTTATGAATTGAGCCACTATAAACATGGTTGAGCAAATGTTTCTGTGTTGAGGAGAGGAGCCTTGAGGGTAGATGCCCAGTAGAGGGATAACTGGGTCCTTTGGTAGCTCTGCTTGCATCTTTTTCAAGAGCCTCCACACTGCTTTCCATAGTGGTTGTACACGTTTGCATTCCCACCGGCAGTGAAGGAGAGTTCCTTTTTCCCCACATCCTCACCAATATATATTGTTAGTATTTTTTTTAATGAGTGCCATTTTGAATGGAGTAGGATGGAATCTCATTGTTGTTTTGATTTACATTTCCCTGATGATTAAGAATGATGAAATTTTTCTTAAATGGGAATTGGCATTTGTATTTCCTCCTTTGTGAATTCCATTGAGTTCACTGTCCCATTTTTTGAGTGGGGTGTTTGATTTTTTTTATTACTTAATATTTTGAGTTCTTTGTAGGTTCTAGATACTAGTCCTCTGTCTGTGGGATAGCCGGGGAAGATTTTCTCCCAATTTCTTGGTGGTCTCTTGGCTTTGTGTATGGTCTGCTTTTCTGTAGAGAAGCTTTTTAGCTTGATGAGAGCCCATTGGTTGAGTGATTGTTGAATTTCCTGGGGTATTGTGGTATTATTATTCAAGAAGTTAGAGACCTCTATTAAAATAAGTACTGAAATTGAATGTAGAGTCTACAGACATTCAAACTTGTTCCATAGGATAGAGATACAAAAAAATCTACTTGCGTGTATAGAATACAATATATACAAAATATCTCCCAGTGTGCATTTTCATTCTGTGACACTGACACTCTTCCTTCTCCACAATGTGGTCTATTCTCCCTTGACTGCGAGTAAAGTTTTATGATGGTCTCAACTAAAAAAGTTTAGCAAGAGGATTGTCATGATATTTTTGAGGTCAGCTCAGAAAAAAAAAATCCATGCAGTTCCACCTTGCTTTCCTGGGCTGTTCACTCTTAGAATCCAACTACCAAGCTGTGAGAAAGTTTGAACCATCTCTTGGAGAAAGAACAAACCCATGGGGACACCATGAGTGGATGTTCCTATTCAACAGTCCTAGTCAGCAGTTGTCATCAACTAGACCTGCAAATACACTTCAGGTAGTACTAGACCCATTTTCTCCCTGGTCATCACGTCCTGCTATAAAAACCCTAGACATCATAGAATAGAAACCCATTTTTCTTATATCTGAGATTCCTATGACCTCCCTGAGGGTCAATGAATGATTCAGTGGCAGAATTGAATGAATTCAGAAAAGCTGTTATACCTTTGGTTGGAACTTTATAATGAAAGGATACATATTAAAATCAAGAAAGAAAAAGGTGCATGCTGAAATTAGGGAGAGACCAAACATAAGATTACAGTTGTTTGGGCTAAAGAAAAGGCTTAGCGGTTAAGGCATTTGCCTGCAATGGAGAAGGACCAGAGTTTGATTCCCCAGTGCCCATATAATGCCAGATACACAAGGGGGTGCATATGTCTGGAGTTTATTTGCAGTGGCTGAAGGCCCTGGTGCACCCATTCTCTCTCTGTCTGCCTCTCTCTCTCAATAAATAAATGTAACATTTAAAAAAGAGACTACACTTGTCTGCCCTGGTAAAGCCATGAAGACAGCTAAACTCTTTCATCAGTGATATGTGACAATACACAGCATACATCGTTGATGAGGGAATCTCAACTGAGCCTCAGTTTCAGGATTTTAGATTTGTCGTCATTCATTCATACAAGCACTTACTTGGCCAAACTTTTTCAGTCTTCATAACTAAAGGGGTCAAACTGATACCTCAAGACTCAAGGCCCTTACCTACATCACATCATTAGTTGGTAGTCTAAACTATCTGTTATGGCATAAGACTTATTAAGGGCATATTTCAATGGTTCAGAGATTATCAATTCTACAAGTTAGCCTACTATGACACACTAGTCTATGTCAGAAAAATGCAGAATTCCACCTTGCTCTCTAGGATGCATACTTTTGTAACCCAGTCACCATACTGGGAGGCAGTTCAAATTGATCTCTAAAGACCATATACAGAGATTCTCGCTGATAGTCCTGATGAACAGCCTACATCTCACAGATGTGAATATACCACAAGGTCATCTGGCCCCCAGCCATATTACTACGCCATCCCCAGCCTTAAAGACTTCCAGCTAAAGCTCCATATATAATCAAGCACTGTGCTCTACTCTAATTCCTAGCCAACATAGTTTCTAAGCTACTCATATGGCAAATACCATTCACTTTGGAATGGTTTGTCACAAAGCAATAAATATTACAGCACATTCTGTGTATTGGAAGTTAGAGGCAACCAAACAAACAAATTGGCATTGGTTTTGGCACAAGTGAAAGAAACTCAAAAGACACAAAAAATGCTGTATGAAAGTATAAAGGGTTTTTAGGACAGAATTTTCTGAAGCTAACGAATCTCAATATTAGTGGGGGCTTCAAGTATAATAAAGGTTACTAGAAGCTAGGAAATAAAGTGAGTGCTATGTAGTGGCATGACTATTGTCTGTAGCAATACAGATAATGGAAAATATTCCTAGAACTTGATACTTGTGTAAATTGGAGTGTCACCAGGCTTAGTCTCATTCTTTGATCAAATGTGAGAAAATAAATAAAAAATATACTATTTAAAATGGGCAAGTGGGCTGGAAAGATTGCTCAGTGGTTAAGGTGCTTGTCTACAAAGCTTAACAACCTGGATTCAATTCCCCAGGACCCACATAAAACCAGATGCCCAAAGTAGCACATGCATCTGGAGTTCCTTTGCAATAGCTGAGCCCCGACATGCCCATTCTCTCTCTCTCTCTCTCTCTCTCTCTCTCTCTCTCTCTCTCTCTCTCTCTCTCTCTCTCTCTCTTCTCTCTGTCTGTCTGTCTTACTGCATACAAATAAATAAATGAAAATGTTTAAAATAGACTAGTACTTTCTGGCTTCTAAGGTAAGTCTGTTTCTTATCCCCAGAATTTTAACGTGACAAATGTTTTGAATTAATAACTTAGAAATAATTTATGTTCAAAATCAAATCCAAGATGACAGTTAAGAGCCTTTGTTAAGAAGTTAGCAATGGGCTAGAGAGGTGGCTCAAAGGCTAAAGGTGCTTGCTTGCAAAGCCTGACAGCCTGGATTCAATTTCCCAGTACCCACGTGAAGCCAGATGCACAAAGTGGCACATGCAATTGAGTGAGCTCATTTGCAGTGGCAGGAGGCCCTGGCATGCTCATTCTCTCTTCTGTCTGCCACTTTATCCTTCTCAGTTTTTCTCTCTTTCAAATGGACTGATCCATTTTGCCCACCAAGGAGGGCCCCCAGCGGGTTGGGGGCAGGAAGGAGGGAAATGGGGGTACCACCACAAGATTTGCTCATACAATGTATCTAATTATTGACAATAAAGATGTTTAAATAACTATTGTTTTAAAACAATATAGCAATATCTATCATAGTGAATCATATACAGCATGACTCAGACAGAAAATCAGGCTTCCTAAGGATCTTTACCGTGTTCCTCATAGATAATCTGCATTTATAAGAGTTTCTAAGAGTCTATTAAATGTACTTGCCACAAGAACGTCACAATGGGAGCACAAGCTAAAGATTTGTAGGTGTAGCTGTGGCCTAATTGTTTATATATTGATGCCCCCAAAACCCCACATGGCTTCTTTAATGATAATGGCAAAAGCTGATAGTGACTAAGTAAGTACAAGGTGCAGAGGACTTTGAACTCATAACTTGTCAAGGCTGAAGCAGTGAAGAGGATGACTTTAATGCAAGCATGGAGGTTTTTGATGGAAAAGAAGAATGACGCAGAGCAGAAACAAGAGCCCAGTGGGCAGAAGATCCTGGAGAACAGAGTCTAAGGAGTAAGATAAGCACCACTCACAAAAGTGACTTGTTACTGCCTGGGTTTCAGAATTGCTAAGAACAGTGATGACTCCATGCTTCCTATTCTATCCACCGTTGAATGGGATTTTGCAGGGCAGAGATTCTAGGATTGTATCATTAGAGGTTGAGTGTATACGAGGGACAGATAATTTCCTTCTTTAAGCCAGAGCTTTTCAGACAAAGAATTATAATATTCAGAGAGCCATCACTAATCAATCACATCTGAAGAGCATCATCTATACACAGATTTTATTCAAGTAATAGACATCAAAATTTAAAATGTGGCAATCTGAAGAATTTAGAAGATTAAAAATATCACTATACCCAGCATGTGGAAAGCAATGGAAGATTTCATGTTTAAAGGGAAGATGGCAAGAGATTACATTTCTTTCATCCTGCAAAGTCTTGTGTCTTTGACACTCTTCACATTAAGGTGCGAGCTTTTCTTCTCAACATAAACTTGGGTAGAACTTTGTGGATATCTCAAACAAGAAAGCATTGATGGCGTGGAATAAGATCACATATATATGAATTCTACTTCACTATCTTGGGATATTTTTGTTTGGAACTCAGCAATCACATTGTGAAGAAACCCAAGCAGCCCTTGGAATCCCACTGGAGAGGAACAGAGAGCCCAGCTGGCAGCCAGCATCCCCTTGTCTATCAAGTGAAGCTGTGACTCAGTATTCTAGTTCATGTATCTCAGCCAATACCATATGCATTGGAAACAAACTACCCTTGCCTCTCTTTATCATACTGAGAATTTATGAACAAAACAGATATTTTCTGTTGTCTAAATTTATTAAATTTGGAGGTGATTTGTTACAGAACCATAGAAAACAGATTCTAGTATCCCCTAAAGCAATAACTCTCCACTGAGAATGAGTTGTACTTCTTGAAAGACATTTGGTGATACCTGAAGACATTTCCAATTGTTTCAACTGGGGTATACACAGGGCACTCCCCTACAGAAAAGGTGATCTGTTTTTTGTTTTTGTTTTTGTTTTTTTTTGTGGAGGATGCGGGCATCGATCCCGCTACCTCTCGCAGGCCAAAGGTGATCTGTTTTAAAGTGGAATTACTATCATACTTAAGGAATACTGATTTAAAGTTTTCCCTGAATTAAAAATGAGAAGCCAGCTGTTACTTTAAGTCTCAAAACTGGCCAAAGAAGACTGTAAGTTAGCCTCTTATGGCATATCAAATGCCCCCAAGTTGGTGCTCTTATGGTAGAACAGCTCTCTATAAATAAAATCAAATGAGAGCTCTATGCCACAACATCATAGGATTCAATAGAAAAGAAAAAAAAAACCAACAACAGACAAAAAAAAAACTAAACTTCTGGAATGATCATAAAGTATATCTAAAATGGAAGGCCAAGGAACCAACTCTCTGGTAATAAAGTTAGTTTTAGTTTGTTTTTGTTTGTTTGTTTGTTCCCATTCCTATAGCATGTAGTTTCTGCTATGGAACAATGTTGATTGCTTCTCTTTTGTGTGCTGAGTTTTATTTTGTCTTTTCCAGTTCCCTTCCACCAAACAAAAGCAAGTTCATTTGTAATAGGTTAAAAAGTAGCCTCCAAAATTCATATCCATCCAGAAGTTCAGAATGTGACCTTATCTGGAAGTAGTCTTTGAAGATAAAATTAGTTAAGATGAGATCATACTGGACCTGGGTAAGCCCTGAATCCAGTGAGTTGTGTCTTTATAAAGTAATAAAAAAAAAAAAAGGAGAGTCAGTCACAGAAACACACAAAGAGAACGAAGGGGGAAATCTGAGAATTTCATCTCTAAACCAAGGAGTCTTTTGAAGAACAAGGGATTACTAGCAAAACTCGGCTGAGGAAAGGGAGCTTTCTTGGAGTGTCCAGAGAAAGCATGGCCCTTTCCTGCCTTGGTTTTAGATTTCCAGCCACCAGAACAGAAAATAAATTTTTGTTGTTTCAAACCTCCCAGTTTGTGGTAATTTGTCACGACAGTCCTAACGAATACACCCTCTTGAGATTATTTAAGTTAGTTGTTGGTCATATTTAATCATTTAGCTCATTAGAAAAGAATTATGATAAGTCACATCTGGAACAAACTGAGATGAATTTGCATCATCCAGACATCCTGGATTTAGAACTGAATAAAGGAGTTTCATTAGACCTGAGAAGAGGTAAGTAAGTGCATTTGTGTTCACAGGAGATTGACACATCATAAAAATGTCACTCATCTGGGGAATGACATTTTCAGAACATATGGAAAATGTGGTATGCGGGTGTCTCAAGAAACCAGAGAATGGATAATCACTCATGATCACCTATCTGTATATTTCATTCCACTCATGTGCCACCTCCCATACTGATAAACAACTCTCCTGATTTTTATGGTAATCACAGCATGCATTTTCTTTAGAGTTTCATCACTTAAATGTTTCAATATAGTATCATGTAACCTTATCCTTTTCCATCTTCAAATAATTGAAATATTTCTTGTCTCTTAATCTATAGTATGGTGGTTTGATTCAAGTATCTCCCATAAACTTACATGTTCTAAATATTAACTTTGAAGCTGGTGGCATTTCAGGAATTAGAGCCTCCTAGAGGCAGTGTGTTGTTGGGGGTGCACTTATGGGTGTTATAGCCAGCTTCCTCTTGCCAGTGTTTGGCACACTCTCCTGTTGCTGTTGTGTACCATATGTTGGCCAGGAAGTGATGTCCAGCCT
Source organism: Zapus hudsonius (assembly GCA_004024765.1). Taxonomy (NCBI): domain Eukaryota; kingdom Metazoa; phylum Chordata; class Mammalia; order Rodentia; family Dipodidae; genus Zapus; species Zapus hudsonius. Next base: position 41,271 of record PVHP010003688.1, read on the forward strand.
CTGCTCATGCCATGGTTTTCCTGCCAACATGGATCTTCCCCTTGACTCTCTGCAAGCCAAAATAAACCCTTTGCTTCCACAAGCTGCTTTTGGTTAGGTTCTTTGTTTCAGCACTGTGAAGCTAATTGCAGCAGTAAAATTGGTACCAAGAAGTGGGGTTTTTACTAGTTAGAAACCTGACTTTGTGACTTTGTCAATTGGAACTGATTTGCAGGAAGAATGTGGAAGGATTTGAAACCTTGGCCCAAGAGATGCCTTGCAGTGCTGTAAGTATAGTTTGATGGATTTTTCTGGTCAGAGTTGAAAGACCTGAATGCAACAGGAAGTGGGGTCTGTGGGGAGATGGAAAGAGGGAGAGGTAAAGAAAGGGAAAAGAGGAGGGGAGAAGAGGAAGGGGAGAGAAAGGAGGGAGAAAAGGGGGAGAGAGGGAAGAAAGGAGAAGAGAGAGGAGGAGGGGAAGACAGGAGGGGGAGAAAGGAAGGGGAGTGTGAAGAATGGAGGGAGAGAGAGGGGAGAGAGGAGGTATAGAGAGAAGAGAGAGAGGAAGAGGGGGAAGGGAAAAGAGGAGGGAAGAGGGAAAGAAAAGAGGGAAGAGCAGAGAGGAGAGTGAAAACAGAAGCAAGAGTAAGCTAGCTCTGAAAACCCATGAGCTGGACTAATCAACCTCAAGGCCTGCCTCAGTGACATTCCTCCTCCAGCAAGGCTCGGGTTCCTAAAGGATTCACCAGCAGGGATCTGAGTAGGAAGCTTAATCACAAACACTTGAGGCAATGGGGACATTTTGCCTTCAAACCACAACAAATATTATCAGGCTGTGGAGATGGCTCATTCAGTAATATGCTTACTTCACAAATAAGAGAATTTAATAGTCCCCCAAACCAATATAAAACAGTCAGGCATTGTAGCATGTGTCTGTAACCCCAGCAGTGGGAAGGTAGAGAAAGGAGGAACTGGAGTTTAGCAGTCAGTAAACTCTAGGTTCAGTGAGAGACCCTGTCTCAAAAACTAAGACAGAAAGTGATTGAGGAAGACACCCAACATTGACCTCTGGCCTGCACATCTCCATACAAGTGTGCTTCCACACATGAGTAAACACACATGAACAACACACATACACACAAACAAACACAAACACAATTACAATGTGTTTGCATATTCACGTATTGAAAATGTTAAGTTCCATTTCATGACGATTATTATTATTGAAGGTTAAGTTCACCTATTTTTGGCCCATGGGAGACTCTTCTAGTTGGTTTCTGACTTCTTTTTGACATAATCCGAATAGTTTTTCATGCAGTCTCTGGTTGCTTCAATGAAAACATATTCTAGGCACATCCTGGACATTTTCTACTTGCATCAGTCATTTTCCCAAGAAACTCTGGGGTCTCTTTTACTGAGAAATTTTATTTCAAGGACATCATTCAAGCACTAGGGATATTTATTGTGATTTGGTGCAAGCCTTTCTGGGAATAGAACTAGTAAATTCAGATAAATTACATTTTTATAGTGTGTGTGTGTGTGTGTGTGTGTGTGTGTGTGTGTGTGTGTGTGTACTTGTGATATGTGGGCATTACCCAGCTGTCTTATGTGGGTCTTTGGACTTGAACTCAACAATCTCTCAGGCCTCCTCTAGCCCTCATGTTTTCACAAGAAGTGTACTTAACCACTGAGCAATCTCTTCGGTCCAATAATAAAATATCTTAGGACATTAATTCCATTTCTTCTGTTCTTACATAGAATAATGTTTCTGAAAGTTGCAGTGAATGATAAAATTAAAGATCCCCTTATTATTTGTTTTTATTTCACATTACATGCTGATGTGATCATCAAATTAAGCCAATACTATCACCAACATAAACACTGAAAATATGTTAAAATTTTATATGCTCACCTCCCACATTATTTATATTAAAACTACATTGACAGGTCCTAGAGTTATTGTACATTACAGTCTCTGCTCCTTGTCTCTTGTTTATCCTTAGTCCTACTGGAATTTCTCTGTGTGTGGTGTATGTGTGTTTTATGTCTTCTTCATGTCAGTATCTCTTCCAGAAACATTAGTTGTCTGAAGCTTATTCTGTACAGATTGCTCAGAAAGGCTCTCGCATGCTGATAAAAGTTTGTCTTTTATACTTGAAGGTTACTTCATAGAAAATGCTTCGCTCATAAACATGAGGACCTGAGTTCGATCCCAAGAACGCACATTGAAAGAACAAAAAATTTTAGGTTTCATAATCTCAGCAGTGGAGTGGTGGAGACAGCCAGATCTCTGGGGCTGACTTCCCAGCCAGTCTAACTTACTTGGTAAATTCCAAGCCTGTGAGAGACTTTGTATCAAAGAAAGGTGGATGGTATTTGATGAATACCACCTCAGGATGTTACCCAGACTCCATGTATACACACACACACACACACACACACACACACACAGACACACATACACACACACATACACAAAGCAAATTCTTAATTCCAGGTATATTTCTTGAATCTTATTTCATTATTCATTTTCTTCTGGTCTATAGGGTTGCTTTAGAAAAGTCTAATGATAATTGTCTTTCTCATGCATTAAATGCTTTTTTAAGTCTAGAAACCCAAAGGATTTATTTTTCCAAGTCTAGTGATTTTACTACAATAAATATTATTGCTTTTCTCTGAGTTGATAGTTTTAGTTATTAAATATACTAGTTTTTTAAATCATTTTTTAATTCAGAAAAGTTTCTTGATTTATAGATTTTAGCATTTGTTCTTTTGACTTTGTTTTCCTCTTCTTGGACTTCTATCATCAATAAATTTTGACGTGTATGTTTTCAGTCCTGGTTACTTTCTTGAAAATACTTCCCATCTGTAACTTTGAGGCAGGTTTGGGGAGCAGATCTGGTGGCATAGGTTTCCAATCCCCACTAATTAGGAGACTGAAACAGGAGGATTGCAAATTTAGGGTCTACCTAGGATATTTTTGCAAGATTCTGTCTCAAAATAACATATTAAAAATATAGAAAAAGTGCTGGAGATATAGCCCAATGGTGAGTGTTACTAGTCTATGCAATTTGAGGTGTTGTTTTCAATTTATTCTGTTGCTTTCAGAAAAAAAAATCAATGCTTCACTCATTTATCCTTTTTAATTTGTTCTCCACTTACACAATACTATATTCATTTCTACTTTTGGTACCTCACCCCTGAGTTTTTCCAACTATGATTTGTGTGGTTCTTTAAGTATATTAATCTTTTCACATTTCTTATGAAGTTTTAAAATAATACCTTATACAGTTTTTTTCCTGCTTGGTGAACACATCCTCCTTGTAGTTTGAGTAATGTCCCCCAATAGAATTTATTATAATTGTGTTTATTAAATTGTTAATTGTCTCGAGGCTTCTGGCTGGAGGAAGTGTCACTTTGGCCTAGCCTCCTGGGGACTGGCCTTTTTAATTTGGATGCAAAATACTAGGGATAGGTATGCAAAAGAAAAGCCAGAAGGTCAGGTCTGGCAGTTCTACATTTTGTGAATTACAGTGTTGCACTCTGCTTGCTGGCTTCTGGAGGTGTGTGTCTGTCTCTGCTTGGATCTGTAAAAGCGGGGCCAGCCTTTTCCTTAAATTCCCCTGGATCTGTTAGTTCAATAATAAATACTTTCCTCCCAAAAATTGTGCCTGGTTTGGAGATTCATCCCAGTGACGTGTGGCTGACTACGACACTCCTGAAGCTCTCTCATTATCTCTAGTGTTGTATTCCTATTCCGGTTTCCCATTTTTGCTTTTAAAAACTTTTCATGCAGTTTGACCTCCATAATTTACCACTGTTCATTTTCATATAATATTCCTTTTCCTGAACTTTTCCGATGAGGTAAAGTTTAGAAAATCTCCAATTTTACAGAGCTCAGTCTTCCCTTGTGTCGGTGAAGTGTTAAAAAAAGATAGAAGTGTTGAAAGTTTAAAGAGCATATGCAGTTAGCAGTCACCATATTGGATGATGCTTCTCTAGACTTCCACACCCCATTCTCTCTTCTCTCACTCCTGCTCAGTGTTGATTTCTCTGGAACTAGTTCCTCACAGTTGGGTTTTATCCTGAACATGGAGTCCTGGATATCATTTCTGAGGCAGTGCACATGCTGGATGTTTTTAGGGCTCTTGATTTCTTAAGTTTTCATCATCTATCATAAAACTAGCCTGAACTACTTTATAGTTAGTGACCAGAGAACATTTCCATTCTGTCAGCCACCACCCCATTATTCCCTCCCTCCCTTCCTCCCTCTCTCCCTCCATTACCTGTAACAAAATCATTCTTACACACGTCTTGGATCTCTTCCCTCATATCTTATGTTTGGGGGGGTTATTGCAAAGATTGTCCCTGAACTTTCAGTATAGCTATTTGATCTATTTTTTTATTTCATTTTTAATGTGGGTTTCTAGAAAGATAAATCATTACATTTTCACTGCCCTGACTTTCTAAAATGTTTTAGAGATATTCCTAAGATAAGGTTTTTCCATTAAGATTCCTTTTACAGGTCATAGGATATTTTGAAAAGGAAGAAGTCACCATGGACTCACCAATCATAGACAAACCAATAATGAAATTTTCAGTGTATTTCTTTCATGTTTCTTTTCTGTGCATAGTATTTTTACATAGCTATGAGCATATATACAATCCTATGTTGTAGTCTCTTCCTGTAATGTGTTTCCTATTACAAAAATTCCTAGGCTCATTGTTTAATAGCTATGTTAAATCTATCATGTGGCTCATCTATTACTTTCTCAGTCAAACCTCAATGCTTCGTTGATTTAAAAAACATGATGGTTTGTTCTGAGATAGTACCTGTTTTCTATTAAAATATCCCCTCTTTTGGACAACCTGTAATTTTATCCAAGTTGCTAATGATTCATAATAGATGCACCAGGCTCACATAGGCATTCTTATGACAAGTGTTCATAAATGATTAACTTCTCTGAAGAGGCCTTGGTGGACCACATTAATTCATCTAGAATAGAAAACTTTCCAGTAATATGTTTTGCTTGTATGGTATGCTCTATCTGTGTGAGCTGTGCATATGGGTCTGTGTACATATGACCATATGCATCTTCAGCCCACGTTTTTCTCTTAGTTAGCAGACTGATTCCAGTGACCTTTCAAAATCAGCACATATAAAACCAAATGCATTATCTTTCTCAAGCAAACTTCCTCATCCTATTCGCTTTCCTGCAGAAGGAAGGCCACCATAAAGTTTCCTACTACATGGAAAAACAGTAACAATCTTCCCTCTCTTCAAAATCATCCAAGTTCAGTTACCCTTATCTTTTTAAGATCATGGCAAGTCCTCTGACCTTTAAAACCCACTACTAATGCCTGAGCTTACTCTTATCATAGCTCATGTGGGATTTAGCTAGAAGTTCCTAATAAATCTTCCCTTTCTTATATTTGCCCCATTCATCTCCTACCCACAGATCTCCCACTGCAAGCAACATCTACATTATTTTCCTTGCCAAAATAGGCTCTCTGAAGTATAATCTGATTTTGAAATATTCCATAGTTCTGCAGAAAAACAGCAGTTTCCTTTCTTCACTAAGTCTCTCCCTAGCTTATTTCCTTCTAATACCTGAAGCAGACATAGATGCCTTTGGGGTGTCTGGAAAGCCCCTGCCACTTTCCTTCTGTGAGATCTGCCCTACCTGTCAGTTTCTCATTCAGTCTGTGTGTCCTTTAAGGGGCCAAGCTGATTGGATCAGAGATTTGGGTTCACTCAAACTAGGACAATGTGGTAGTTTGACTGAATGACCCCCAATAGATTCCAAAGTGTATGAAAGACTTGTCTCCAGCCTCCTGGCTGGATGAGGTGTCACCTCACCCTGGCCTCCTAGGGTATTTCTAAGGTGAATGTAAAATTCCAGTGATACATATGTAAAGAGCAGTTGGAGCTGAAGTCTGGCAGTCCTGCTGTTTTGTTAGTTGGAGTTGGAGTGTGCTGCTGGGTATGATGGATTTCTCTCTCTGCTTGGATCTGTGAAACAGGGCCAGCCTTTTTCTTCATTATTAAACTTCCCCTGGATCTGTTACTTTAATAAATACTTTCCTCCCAAAATTATGCGTGGTTTGTAGATTCATCCCAGTGGTGTGTAGTTGACCAAGACAGACAAGAAGTCTTTCTGTTGGAAGTGTTGGAACCAAGAGGTCTTTTGTTTGAATCCTTGAGCTTCAGCTGCCTTTCTCAGATGTCCATGTATGCAGAAAGTAATTTGCTAGGGGAAAGAATAAAGCTCATGTAGGCAGAGCAGCAAGATGAAGCACAAGGGTCCACACAAGGCACTGCCCTCACTTCCCTGCTACTCGGGGCTGCTTCTAGTCCCAGATGCATTTTGGTTCTTGAGTTTTGCAAGAAACATCTGTATTTCTTAAAAGAAAAATGACATTGTTAAAAAAAAACAAAATCTAGCTCAATAGATTTCTTTTGCTTGCAATCCAGAGTTTTAACCAATTCCCTATTCATCTTCAGCCAAGGAGTTCTCTTCCTTTGTGCTTTCCCTCTCTGTATAAAAATTCATTTTCACCCATCTGTAAACAACTTAAGAACAAAGGAAATGTCTTAGTTGTGTTTGTATCACTTCAGTGTCCTTGACAGTCAAGGTACATGGATATTCAACTCATTTCCTTCACCACAGATTCAATTTGATAATATATAGAGTGTGACTCACATAAAGAACTTTGCGTGTTCCCATGTATAAACCCTTGTATTTTACCTACTTTATGAGGATAAAGACCTTAAGAACATTCTTTAGTATTGGCTTGATTTCTTCTCTACTTGATGGAAACTCCAGAGATGGCCTTTATTTACTGATGCCCCCATGAGTTTCAAGGAGGAGCCAAGCGGAACATTGATCATACCACTTTGTTAGGCCCAAAGGGAGGTACACTTATAATGGCTGTCCTCACAACTCTAGCAATGCAGCACTTCCCAAAGCCATCAATGACTTTTTGTTCAGTCAAATGTACATTTGACCCTTCTCCACAATTCCTCCTTGTATTTCTTGTCTTGCTTGTCAAGACTTGTCTCATCATCTTCTTATTGTCCTTTGACTAGGCACCATCTCCTTTTTTTGCTTATTTTGGTCAGCTGTGCATAATCGTTGTTTTTGATCTATATTTCTTCAATTTCATGCCGTTGTTCCTACTTATGTTCTTAAACTTGTTTAATCTGGACAGGATGTTAATTCCTCAATCACCATTCAGGCCAGGCATTGTCACTAAGATTTGTAATTTTTAAATTTTTAAAAACAATTTTCCAGGTAGGGTCTTGCTCTAGCCCAGGCTGACCTGGAATTCACTATCTATTCTCATGCTGGCCTTGAACTCAATGTGATCCTCCTACCTCTGCCTCCCTAGTGCTGGGATTAAAGGTGTACACCATCACATCCCGATTTGTATTCTGAGTTCTTCACATCAGCATCCCAATCTCAAACCCGGTATATTCAAAACCATTCCTTTTGCCTTTATCCCCCACTAAACAACCCAACTAAACAACACTTTGTCCCTCATTCTATATTTTCTGTATTCCTGCTAGAAATGAGTGCCTTCTTCTAAACATTCCCTCACAATCAACTATACCCCATCATCAAACAGCCCATTCTAGTTCCTTAATATCTCTACAACTTAACACCTGGTAATTGAATAAAGATCTACAGTTTAATTCTCCTAAACTAACATTTACCTATGTCAGTTCTATTTCTTTCAAAGTAATCTATACTTCTAAAACTGGTAGTGTGATAATTCCAGATAGAAATCACTGAATTTTAATGTCATTCCTTGCTAATGATACCCATAAAAACTGATTTTAGGAGGGTTAGGAAGAGGAGAGAGGCAGAATTTTTGATGATTTTAAAAACAAATGTAGCAGGCATGGAGGGGTGCATCTTTAATCCCAGCATTTGGGAGGCAGAGGCAGGAGGATCACCATAAATCTGAGGCCACCCAGAGACTACATAGTGAATTACAGGTCAACCTGGGCTAGAAGGAGACCTTATCTTGAAATACCAGAAAAAAAAAAGGTTTCCAGCTTATTTTCTTGGTGTTATCTCTGTTATGTAGCCAAATACAGGCCCAAAATTTATGTTACAACATTTGGAATATTGAGCTCCTTGGAAGAGGTTTCAGCTAGACCTTATTACAGTGTATTACGTTTGCCCTGAACAAACTTAGAAGGCCCATATCTATCAGGGAAAAATGACAAAAAGTTTTACTTCACGTAACTGAAAATATAGATCACAATCCAATTTGGTCATTTCAATTTTAGTTAGTAATAGGATGAGAAAAAAATATACTTTACTCAGTGCTCTATTGAATATTATTAAGAAATATCAAGAAAAAAATGTTGAAGGCATTGTGTAAAATGAATTTTAGGAGTTACCGAAGTGGAAACTCACGTGGATTCAAATATCTGCATTATGTAGGAACTCTATTTTTTAGTTTTTAAAGTATATTCTTTTATAAAAGTAGATAACCAGATGAGGAGGTAATCTGATGCCTGGCCTTTATTATTTTCTGCATTATCACAAGTTGAAGAAAACTGTTAGGTATTTCTTCCCAGCAGCCAGAAGGTAAGGAATGCATAGTTTTGCTTTTGCTTTTTTCTTCTTAGTCACAGGCTGTCCCATTCCCAAACCTCCTGGAGAGGTCAGGTCACAATGAGACTCAGGAGTACCAGCTCTGCTCCAAGCACGTGCTGGTCTAGAGTCCTAGGGCTCCAGGCACGCACAGCACGACAGACCCCCACACACTGAGCCCCTGCAGAGGACAGGCACCCACGAGGCTCTCAGTCCTCCGAAAGCTGGGGCAACGGGCAAGCCTGCACTCACACAACCAAGACAAGACTTGCTTCGGATGTGACTCATTGACCCTCTCGAGCTGCAGAGGCACAGGAAACAATACGGCAGTCTTCACTGGCTTGAAGGATGAGACAAGAGACTCCTTGTCAGCATTCAGAGGACATCTCCACCATTCCACAGTGACAGCAGGGCCTAAAGCCACACTACCGATCTCCACAAATGAGTGTTCCTCTTGCCCTGAAAATAACCAAGAAGATGAGAGAGAGAGAGAGAGAGAGAGAGAGAGAGAGAGAGAGAGAGAGAGAGAGAGAGAGAGAGAGAGAGAGAGAGAGAGGGAGAGAGAGGGAGGGAGAGGGGAGAGAGAGACAGAGAGACAGAGAGACAGAGCTAGAGAGACAGAGAGGAGAGACACAGAGAGAAGAGAGAGACAGAGAGATAGAGGAGAGACAGACACAGAGACAGAGACAGTGACAGAGGAGAGAGACACAGAGAGGAGCAAGAGACACAGAGACAGAGAGAGATAGAGAGACAGAGAGAGGAGAGAGACAGAGGAGAGACACACAGAGAGATAGACAGAGAGACAGAGGAGCGAGAGAGACAGAGAGAGATATAGAGACAGAGAGGAGAGAGACAGAGAGACACAGAGCGAGACAGAGAGAGCAAGAGAGAGCATATGAACGGGCTCCCCAGGGTCTCCAGCCAAGGCAAACGTCAGCTTCTCGCACCACTTTCCTGGAGACCCGAACCCGGGCCGCCGAGCCACCTCTCCCGCCCTCCCGCACGGACAGCCCCGCACACCCGGTGACCCAGCCCCGAGGCGGCGGCTCCCCGCCCGGCCCCCAGGAAGCCGCCGGTCACCTGAGCGCGCGGCCCCGCCTCTCACCTTGCCGCGCGGCGCTCGGGCCGCTAAGGTGCGTGCGGCGCGCGCTGATTGGCGGAGGCGCGGCGCTGCTCGCCCGCCATTGGCTGCCTGGCGCTCTTTGTTCCCGGTCCCGCAGCGGCCCGAGAGGGCGGCGGAAGTTCGACGGCGCCGTGAGTCCCCCGGCGGAGGAGCGGGAGCCCCGGCAGGCCTGGAGCGAGCTCCCGGACGTACCACCATGGACCTGGAGGCCAAGATGAAGAAGGTAGGGCCGGGCGCCTCACCTGCGCCCCGGGGATGGAGGACGAGCCCCGCGGACCCCGAGGGCTCGGAAACGTCCCGGCGCGTGTTTCAGCCACGCCTCCCCCAAAGCCCGGGCCCGGGGCCGGCCGGCCGGCGGCGGGGGGACCCTCGGCTAGACGGAGCCGGGTGGCCCCGGCCTCCTCCTTCCAGGGGTGCCGCGCACGCCCGACGCTGCTGACAGCCGCTCCAGGTGACGGCCGGTGTCACCCTTGCGGGCTTGCAGAAGCCCTGCCTCGCTCCCCGGGACCGCCAGCCGCGGGGCTGTGCGCTCCTGCCTTTCCTGGGCGTCCCCAGACCGGAGGGCCCACCCGAGGAGCTCCAGGTGATGGGGAGCCTCGGGGAGAAAGGGGTGGGGACCACACTATGACTCAACGGAACGCTGATGTCACATTCTAGGGGAGCGTTCTAAATTCAAGGTCCTCTTCCGGGGACTTGCCCCTGTTTACTTAGTAGTCGGGTCTAGCTCGCTGTCACTTGCCCGACAGAGAAGGAAGTAACAGAAAACTTCAATTTGCTTCTCTTGCTCGCTGATGGTGGCCAATATTTTTATTGCATCTTCTGACTTGTGCATTAATGGGTTTTGTTTTGCATGTATATAGAAGTGTACTTGTATAATGCAATTTAGGGTAGGGAGCCATGGGCCGATAAGAATTTACAAAGAGAAAACAGTTCTTCTGTCCCTTATGACTAGAATCAGCACTCAGAGGGGAAGTCCAGAACAGGAAAACATAAAATACACTCGAAGAAGTACAATTGCATTCTAGTCTCTTCCATTTGGGGGTCCTCTGTTGTTTTCTGAACACCGTTTTCCGGTTAATCTTGCTACCGGAAGAATTTATTTGCAGGGTAGACTTCTGTTGATGACCATTACTTGGTGCTTTCTGCTCAGTTTTTCTATGAACCGAAAATTGCTTTTTAAAATAGTTTATTACAACACTCAAAAGTGTTGCTTAAAGAAAAAAAATCCTTGAGACCATCTGTTATTCTTGCAGGGAAATTCCAAGTTAAGAATTATGTTTGCAAGGGAAAAATTATCTACATATCTATAAGCAGTTTTGTAAAGTGATAAATCATGCTTTTGACATATGACATAGTATTCCTTTTCATCCCCCTTTAAAAGGATGTCTTTTCAACCAAGCATTTTCTCAATAATCTTATTCCTTTTCCCTCGCCCCCTAAGAAAAGGGCACACATAAATGTAAAGAGATAGAATTCATAACATTAACAATACATTGTCATTCCTGTCAATTCTTACAACAGTTCTCTGCCAGTACATCGGAACTGACTAAAAGACCCCAAAGGTAACCCACTTGATGCCAAACCTATCATTCTTCACTGTAAACTCACGATAGAGTGGAGTAATGAATGTTCCCCAGTACAACATAGTGTTTAGATTCTTGGAGTATATTTCATATACTCTTTAAGAAAATCTCAAAACTCAACTTAACTTGAAGTTTTCCTTTTCAATTGTTTTCTTACCCACTTGAAGAAAAACACTACAAGACACCCGCAGAGCTTTCTCACTTTAGTTTGTTATCCTGGTAATTTCAAGTCTCCATTCTTTTTTGACTTACGTATACAAGAAAAGTTATAGGTTAAATGTACCTTGAAGAAAAAAAAGACAGCTTCAAAGTGGAAATAAACAGTCATTTAAATAAAACTAAATTTGACTGTTTTAAGATGTATGGCATTTTTCTTCTAAGCCTTTGTATTGTTGAACTCATGAAGAATTTTCCTTGGGTAGATGAAAATGTGATCCTTTGCCCATTAACATTTCTCATAAAAATAAAAAAGGAAGATTGTCCTTTCTGTTTAGTGACGGGGTGGATGATACTGGTATAAGATTCTTGGTTTATGACCAAGAACTTCTCCATATCCTCTCTGCAAATTTGGATTGATTACCAGTCAAACCCCACTTCCACAAACACAGGGGATTTTTGCTATATTTTGTTTTGTTTGAAGTCAGTGAGCGGTTGCTAGGATGTGGGAGTTAGTTTGGCTATACGGAATTTTGTTTTAATAATATTTTAGAGAAGAATTTGACTTTTATATCTATGCCCTATCTTCTGAGTTACTCACTGAACATCTTCCTGATAATCTTGTCTATCATAACTGTGTAAGTAGTCTGTCTGCTGGCAAAAAAAACAATGCTTTTGAGAAGCAGAAACAGTCATTTTTTGTCGTGAATGGAAAATGGTGGCCCAGCCGTTTACCTCTTCACTTTTTGTGCTCTCCCATGTGAATCTTTTTTTTCCTTCCTTTTAAACATACCAGCAAGAATTGAGGGAGGACTTTAATTTTACTGTATTTTTTTTAACCTTTGGTCTAACCTCTTTCTTTTGATACATCCTAATATCTTGTATGCCTTTCAAGGGATTCTTTTTTCATTTGTTTAATTTTGCTTTAAAAGAATGAGGTGCGTGTTAAATTAAAAGTCACTAGAAATCCCCTCTCTGCATTTGAACTTGTTTTGAAAGTTTTAGTTATTAGCCACAAATATAATGAATAGTAATTGTGATTGGAAAAACTAGTGAGCCACACACATTATGTGATTAGCAATGAGAATAAGGCTTCCCTAACTGGAGTCCCTGAGTGACAGGATAAGGGAAAGTGCATGGGGTCCCGGATTCCCCAATGAACAGTTGGTTTCTCTGTATGAAGCCTTTGCTGTCAGTCACTGGTGCAGATGGGAGTGAAAGGGAGAGCCAGGCACACCCAGGGCTTTGCATTAGATGTGGATACTCTGACTCAGAACAACTTCAGAAGAGCTTAAAGTGGTCCTCAGCTTAGCCAGGCATTTGCTTCTTCTGACCCATGGTGGGATGGATTTCACTGATTGGATGTGAAATCACTTTATTTTAGTTGCACTGGTTAGGTTCAATTGGATTTTACTGATTTGGGTCCTGTATTCAGTCCCATGCATCAGAAACGGGCACTTGTACTCTACCCTGTAACACTGTTTGTGCTGTGCCCACGCCCAATGCTAACTCCTACCCATTCCTCAAAGTCACCCCATCACAAGGTGCCCTTTTCTAGGAGATCATTTTCCAGGCTCTCGCCTCTATGAGAAATCATCCCCCCAAAGTCCCACAGTGTATTGCCTGTTACTCTTCAGACACTGATCCCTCTCCATCTGTAGGTTCGTTACCTTAGTAATTTCACCTTTCTACCTAGAAAAAGCAAGCTTCTTGAGAGATGGATTTATATTTTATAGTACTTGCATGTTTTGTTTGCTGTTCAAAACAATCTTATGAAGACCTTAGTCTCCTTTTCAAAATGAAGTTGTTCAGGTAGCTTGATCTGAACTTTACCATGAACTTGTACTATAACCTGCAGAATCCATGTACCCTTTTCATGCCATCTACCTTCGGAGTCTATTATCAGCTCACTTATCCATTAAACATAAATGTAGTTGAATAGAACTATATCATTTAAAAAAATCAAATTGAGTTCATTTTACTTGCTATTTAAATTACATTTGATGAAGTGGTTTCTATCCCACTGAAATTTCCATTCTACTGGTTTCCATGTTTGTATGTTTATCCATGTTTCATGTATGCCCTTGAGTGTAAAGTGCTGTAGATGAAATCTACAAAAGGATTGTGAAAACGAATTTTGGGGAGGCTTTTGCAGGCAGGCAGTGGAATAGCTAAGCTCCAACAATATTCTTGATCTCATCTTCTAGGATTCTTCCAACATCCCACATTGTGTTGGGAGCCAAGGTTAACGCTGTCTTGTAGATATTTAATGTGATCCTGAGCAGTCCCAAGTCCACATTTGGCTCTATTTTGTGAGCTTAGCCAGTAGGGGTGCTTCATGGGTGAGTTGTAGAAGAGTGTGTTCTACCTTCTGAACTCCACAGTTGATAGGAATCTTCATATATCAGGGCTAAACCCATTTTTCTAGTTACAAAATGCTCACCACACCATTGATGTGGTAGACTAGACAACTAAAATAGAGAAGCAAAGAAAGCACCAGACTCAGTGCGGGGAGGCTGTTTTCATTTCCCCTCCTGCAAGCAAAAATCCTCATATTGTAGAAAACACTCTTCCTAATTTTTCTTGTGGAAATACTGAGCATTGTGAGCACAGAATTAATATCTTGGACCATCGTTGTATAAAAAAAGACATTAAATAGGGCTTTATTAGAGAAAAGATAATAAATTAAAAAAAATAGGGCTCCTTCCTATGTTCCTTCTGAAAACTGGGATTAAGAATATAGCTTGGCTCAGTGATAATTTGAATATGTTCTTTATACACACCAAATCACTGTAGTGCATTTAGAAGTTAGAAAAGGTTAGCTTTCTAACTTTATCAATCAATATATCTTTAACTTAGCTCTGGGAAGACGGTTAATAGCTCTGAGTCTACTATTTTTTGTGATATTGGCCACTTTGGACCCTGTTTTCCATATCCATTAATCAGTAGGAGAGACATAATATCTAAGGTTCTTCTGAAAAATGTGACTCTAGCTGTGAAAAATTATGTCAGCAGTTTACCAAGTATAATGTTCCATGCTACTTAAAATTCAGATAAACCATGAACATAAAAGTAAATATATTACATATAAACACACATGCACATGATAAATGAAATAGTGTAGTATGTATATTTTATATAATATATGTGTATAAATGCCTAAAGTAGTATAGTGTGTAAATATTATCAGTGTATAATAGTATAAGTATCAGTGTAGTGTAGTACATAAATATTTATTTAAATAAAGAAATCTATAGAACAAACTGAGTAAAATTTCTCATAAATCTTAGCTATTTTTCATTAGGTTTATGCTTAACTGGGCTGTGTTCATAATATTTTGAGGGCATCTGAGCTGTTAATTAAGTTTAACTGCTTGTGTAGTGTGTTACTTCAAAAACATGTAAGCAAGCAGCTATAAGTAGTATGGATCACAAAGAAGTAATGTGTTACTTGGTATTTTATTATGAAAAAGTAAAAAACATAAATGTATTTATTTTTAAGTATTATCATTACCAAATAAGACCTTTGTCTTAAAAATTGCATTTAGAAAAATGTACCCAGCACTGTTCCAGACTGGTAGTAGTAATGAAGAAAAAAAGACATATATTGTGCACTCTTGTAAGAAGAACAAAAAAACTAAAAGTACAAGATAAATGAAAGTAGGCAGGTCTATAATCAAAGACATTTATAAAGGCTTTATAAATTAGCAGTGTCCTGAGATTCTAATAAAGGATCTTGGGCTTCAATCTTGGTTTTACAAACTTTGCAATCTTAGCTCTTTTATCTTAAGTAAAGGAAACAAAGCAATGAAGCAGTCTTGAAGGATCAGATTCTGAGGATCATAAACGGGAAAAGTGTTAGAATTGCAGCCTTGTACCCATAAAGTACCCAGCTCAGTCAGGCTCCTAGATTACAAATGCCTTACACAAGAGTCATTGCATTTCCTGCTTTCAGCCATGGGGAATTTTTGTTTGGTAACCACTGCCATGGTAACTGTGATTATGATTTTTTAAGTCTTTTAATTAGTTCACTAATAGGCAGTACACACAGTAAATTAGTACACTTTTTATAAAATGATGAAGAGTTCAGGGAAATTATAGAAATTAACATTAATGAAGTAAACAACTTCAAAGAGGGGAAAATAAACAAGACTAATGAAATAAAAAAAAAAATCCAACTTTTAAAGCCTCATTGTTTTTCAAGATTTTAAAGAAAATTAACTTCACTGTTCTTTGGATCTATATCCAGGCGTCAAAGTCAAGAGCTGTCATTAGAGAATTTAAACATTATAATTTTCAACTACCAGTATAATCTTTGACTCTCTTATAAAAGAGCTGTAGCTAAATTTATAGACAGGACTGTTTGCCTAACTTCCTACTTAAATTTTGGTGACTGGAGAGATAAAGGTCTCTATAACCATAGTTGTCTAGGAATCATTGTTCTTATTTGTTTGTAGTCACCAAAGTAAAATGCATACTTTAGAATTCTCTGATGCCCCCTTAATCCACTAAGAATAGGCTTTGAGTGGGTTTAGTCAAGGCTTTTTTATTTGTTCACTTTTTTGCATGCATGTGTGTTTAAGTATGATTGCATGTGTGTATTCCATTAAGGCAGGTTCTCTCACTTGAACCCAGGACTTTCTGATTCAACTAATCTCACTAGCCACCTTGCTCCAGGAATTCCCTATATGAACACCAGCATTTATGTGGGTGTGGGGATTTGAACTTGAATCCTTAACCTTCAGGGCCAAGTGCTTTATTGCCCCTGAGCTATCTCTCTAGCCCCTGGGTGGGACTTTTCAAGGTGGAGTACTTTATCAGAAGCCAGCCCATGGTAATCGCTGAAGTCTTGATTGCTTAGTGAAAGCTACTACTGTATAAATCTGCTTAGTTTCTGACATGCTGATTCATCCTCAAACCATGAATGATTCAGCCTGTGTTCATTCCGATCACCTCAAAACTGTGAAAAGGGGTTTATTGTGTAGCTCATCTGAACAGTGAGCCTAGCAAAGAAACTGGGCTACAAGCCTCCTCAGGTACTTTGATGGGAAGGTGGAATTTTGTTTTTATATGAACACATCATCATGACAGTCTGGATAGCATAAATCACAGTGGTAACCAGGCCTGTTAAGGTGCTTGCCTTCAATAAATCTAACTGGGGCTCAGGAAAAACATTTCTCTTTGTTTTTCATAGAGAGTATGAAAAATGAAATTTAAATTTAAGATGCCAGACTCTGAAGTCCATTTTCAGGATCAGTCATTGAGCTAATAGATGTACCCTAAATCACTATGGAGTCAGCTTTGGGGCATGAAGCAGAAAGGAGGCAAGTGGGAGGGAGGCAAGACACATGCAAATTAACTACTGGGCTGGGGAGGATGAAGTAAGTGCTGTAACACTTCCTTCTGTCTGATAAGAAACCACTTTAAATAAGATCTATCATGGGCTAATTTTAAAAACACAACAAAAATGAATCACTAAAAGACATCCATTTTTAAGTTATTAAATGTAGCAGCCATAAAATTATTTTATCAAACTACTTAATAACTTCTAATTGCTTGCTTCTTACTTTTTTTTAGAGGTCTCATTATGGTCTGGAGGCTCACAGCTTGCCAAGTGCCACATTTTGAATAGCACTACAATAATAGGAATACCAGCAACTTATAGAGTCCCAGAGCATGAGTAACTTTAATTGGGTAGCCTGAGAGTATTTTCTTGAGGTAACTGCTGTACACTAAAGTAAATTTCATCAGGTAAAGGCATTCCACAGGAAGATGAGCAGCCTGCCCCATAGGCACATGGAGGCGGAAGCCAGCCAAGGCTTGCTTGGCACTTACACCATTAGCGTTTTCTGTTTGACTCTTGTAAAACCAAGCCCAGAGCACATGGGCTACCATTGTTTTTGATTTTTCCAGGGTACAGGTGTCAGTTCAGGAAATTGTCACTGAGCTAGTGCAGGAAACTAGCACCTGCCCTGTAGCTTAATTTTGATTCAGAATACACTGTGACCCATCTTATGGCCAGAGCGGCACTCATGACAGGATATGTCATCGTGTGGGCTGGTTAATGTTGGCTGGACTTGGCTCAGAACTGTGTGTTGACATCCTGACATCATATCTTTCCCCCTCCTTAGGCCGCCAATGAGCTAAAGTTTTGTTTGCTCTGTGCAGATAGAAGTAGTGCATAGGCAGTGTGGCTTAGTTTCAACACCTCTGAGCCTAGGGGTTAGGATTGTTAACGCTTGGTTTTGAACTCTAAGTGCCTGTGCTCCAGCAAGCAGGACCGGAGGGTCTGCAGCTCCAGGAACCCTCAGTTCTTAGTGTAAAAGCTCTTCAGCAGCCAACCTAATAACTTTCAGAAGCTTCCTGGAATTCTTCCAGTGGTGGCTGGGCCTGTAGTTTTGCTCTTCACAGCCTCCATTCTGTCCTTCCTTGCTTTGGCACCCTCAGTTCTCTGCAGTCTTTGCTCTGCTTCTGTGTGGAGCTCTCCAGCCTTTTTGTAGGCTGGAAGCCCCTGGAGTAAGGTCATTATACCTGTAGTGCAAACCACAGGTGGGCATCAAGCACTCCAACGGGGCTTTATTGGGATGGGGGCTGCAGCACCAGGGGCATTGTACAAGAGGTACCCCCTGCCCCACCCAAGCCCTGACTGCTCCAAGGAAAGGAGGAGGAACAGGGCTGCTAGCTCTGTAGGCAGTAATGTGCACAGAATGTGCTATGGGTAGGCTAGATGTTCTCCCAAACACATTCAAGACTGCTGTGTGGAGGTCCCAGGCTCTGAGCAGGGCCATCTAGTAGTTCATCTGAAGTTGTCATAGCCGAATCAAAGTCCCCCAAAGCAAAGGGATCCCTGGAGAGGTACCATGCCAGTTGCATCTTCACTGGGGCATTAGATCAACGTCTTTCTGAGCAGCCTTGAGTCTGTTTGTGTTTGTGTATGAATATGTGTGATTTTCTTGAGATGTGGTCTTACTCTGCATCCCATGTTGGCCTCAGACTCATTCTACAGCCCAGGCTGACCTTGAACTTGTGGTGGTCCTCCAAACTCAGCCTCCTGAATGCCAGGATTACAGGCATGAGCCACCAAACTTGGCTTAATGTTTTGTTTTGTTTGAAACAGTCTCATATAGTCCAAACTGGCCTTGAACTTAAAATGTTGCCACTGTGAGTTCCTGACCTCCTTCCTCAATCTGGGGTTACATATGTGCACTACCATACCTGGCTTTTAAAACAGCCACAGGTACCACAATGACAGTTCCAGGAACTGCCATAGGTGTAAGTGACTGCTTGATTGACAGCTCTGTGGGGCTGAAATTGTGGCTGCCACTGTTCCAGTGGGTCTTCAGGAGCAGTGACAATATCATTCGCAGTTCAGGCAGGCTCAGCACCAGCCCCCTGTTTGACCTTCATCTCGACCCCACCTGGGGTACTCACTTAGCTCTGTGCTCAGGCACCACTGAGGCTGGAGGCATGCAAAGGGTCACACAGCTGAACTGTCTGAGCCAGACCACCTTAGTCATTAGAGAGGAAAACATTAGGAATTCTTACAACAAAGAGCTAACACTGAATGAATATTCTTTTTCAGTGACCTTTATCTAACAATGATTCACTCCTGGCCAAATACCCTTAGTGAGGGCTGGATCCTCTAGATCTGACACTCCTAGCCCCTGAAACAAGGGTTGGAGCCCTGGAGGACCAGAAGGAGCACTTCTTGTGAAAGCTCCAAATCCAGAAGTCCAGGCAGGCAAACCAGGAGGCTATGGCAGAGACATGTTTGTTTGGTATTACCCCAGAGAAATGAGGAATGAAGACATCTACTTCAGGATACTTGTGCAGCGGGGGGATTGGTGGTAGGACTCGAGGATACCTTTCTGAAGATCTTTCATAAAAGTCTCTGTTGCAATGACACCCCAGGCCGCTAGTCTTTGATCCTTCAAAATGCTATACAGGAAAAGTGAACTCTCCAGTATCCCTCACTTGATTTCTCTGTTTTTAATAATCTAGTCATGCTTCCATCCGCTTCGAGACACAGGCCCCTCCAATGCTATGAAGTGCAGATAATCCCTCACTGGTGGATTATTGTGAAGCCAAGCAATGCATGTAAACATTTGGAATAGGACCTGACATTGTAATGATCAGTGTTAATTATTTATAAACCCTAATCAGTGCGCTTAGTTAGCTAGACCTAAGTACTAACAAATATTTAGAAAACCAAATTATATTGTAGCTTGAGAATCGTGGACTCAGTTTATGGCCCTAACTCCTACTAGCTGTGTGAATTTGGTAAAATTACTTACTTATCTACACCTTAATATCCTCAACTGAAAATGGATTTTATCTACTTACCAGACCAAGAATATATTAAATGGATGCTTTAAAGCACAAAGTATGCCTGGTGCCTACACATAGAAAACACGTCAACCTATCATAATCATCATTAGGAAGCCCCAAACAGGGAAGAAAATAGTGCACAGTTGTCATACATGTTGTAAGCACCTGATGACATCACCAAGAATTATGTGATGCCATGACACCAGTGAATTATTATTGCTGGTTGGTGGTTTGTTAAACTCCAGGAAGTATTCACCAGAAGCCTAATAACTGTGGGACATATTAAATTATTGATTTAATGTTTTCTCTTTGCTAATTTACAAATATATGGCTTTGGTGCTAAGTTTTAGGATGAAATTAAGTATGTAAATAATCCCTTTCAGAATTTAAATACACACCTTATGTAAATATTGTAGAAAGGACCCAAAGGTCTGTTAGGTGCTCAGCATGAAGCACTGCACAGCAGTTCCAAGTGTCAGCTCAGGGCAATCAGTTTCTCTGGTTACTTGCAAGAATCCCATAGTCCTTTGCAGTCTTTTTTTCTTCCCTTTGGGATCTGTGCAGTAGCCCAGGCTAGTCTGTTGAATGTGAGAGAACAGAAGCTCACCTAGACCAGCTGTCCTGAGCTTACCTGAACCATGGGTGGCTGCTGATGCGGACAGCTGATCCGAGCGCCGGGTTCCCACAAAAGCACAGAAGACTATCATGATCCCAAGTACAGTCAGTTTCAGTTTTAAGCTACTGTTTAAAGGTGTTTTGTTAGGCATGGAGTCATAACTGACATTCCTGTATTGCTGGGGTTAATCTTAGCATCTCCTATAGTGAGAGGTGTGCAAGGAGTCTTAGAGATAGTTTCCCCTCCCTTGAATTACTCATGTGTTCCTCTATGAGCAGTAGCACCTCTAACAGATGGGCCCTTTGTCTAATCTACATGAATTTTACTATTGTTTCTTTGATTGTTGCATAGAGATGAAAGAAAGTTAAATTAGTATACAACTCAAATTTGGTCCTAGTTGGAAAGCATGCTTTAAACATGTCCAATTCTTTTGTGCTATTAGACAAATGTAAAATAATGCTTGGTTACCTTCTTCAGTGGAATGTGAACCAGACCACTTCTCCACTCTCGGTCCTACACTTGCTCATTTTCCTTGGTGCTTGTCTCATGCTAGATTAGCATCCTTCCACTGAGTCGCATCTCCAGCCCCAGACCTTCCCTGACCCCTGCAAAGTCAGATAGTGCGTCTAAACTAGCACACCATATATGCACAATTTGCTTTTTCCAGAGCAAGGGTCATTATGTAGTGGCCTGACACCAACTAAATAGCAGGCATGGTGACCTGGCAGGAGGGGTTCTGCTCAGTTCCCCTACTTCCCTGGCTTCCAAGGCCTGTGGCTAGCTGTGTTCTCCTTGCCCATCCTTTCCTGGGTTCTGTGTCTTCTCTCTATTGGGCCTTACTTTCCAGGTCCTCCCAATGTCCTGCTCCCGTGGGCAACCCCCTCTGAGGCCGCTCAGCCAACATCAGGAACCTTTCTTTCTCTAGTCCATGAAAGTTCACTTCCCTCTTTCCTGCATGGGTTCCAATCAGACACTTAGGGACAAATGACTGCAAATCCCTTCATTGTTCAGTCACCCTCCCCATGCTATAAGCAGTATGATATAATGGTTTACTTCTGGAGAAGTTATGCTGCAGGCCTTAGGCACGTCCAGAATGATGGCATTATTCAAGTTTTGGGGTACAGTGGCTTAAAAGCAAATCTCTCTGTATGCATCTGCCTGTGTGACCCACTCTGTAAAGCCAGCTGTGGAGGTGGTAACCAAGCTCAAATTAGGACTGTTTGCTGTGATCTACAGATATCTTTTAGCACCGGGTTTTAAAATCCCTTTTGTAGCTAATGAACACAAGGCTTTGAGGGCATGGTGCTTAAGCTCATGTCATGTGGAGTCCTTTTCAGCTGCAGTCATAGTCATGAATGGTGACGTCTTTACAGCTTGCATTGCATTTTTTCAAAGTTACAGATTGGGGTGGGGGAGGAGACCTTTTCCTTGTAGAGCTTACTCCCAGAACAGGTGTTCTATTGGTTGATGTGATATAAAAAATATTTTATAGTACTCAGTTAAAAAATGTTTTAAGGTACTTGCATAAACTAAAGAGACAGACTACATTTATTTTCATCAATTGCTTACCTTTAAATAAGTGGAAGCCTTAAAATAAACGTCTAAATTACGTCACCTGGAATATTGTTGTGTGGATAACTTAGATTTGGGGTACGTAAGTATTACTGCAAATATAAGTGTTGCTGACTGTAAAAGTACTGCTTAGCCCGAATCCTTACAGCACTAAGTTTTATATGTGTTTTCTTCTACTTAATTCTAGCTCCAAATAGATTTAAGTAATAAAGTTCACATAAGTATTTTTTTCTACTTGTTCTCTATTTTCTTTAAAGAAAACCAGGATGTATTATAATATTGTGACGGTTTTCTCAACTATTGTGGGAAATTCTTGCCCAACAAGGTTGGCATTTTATATAGTGGTTTATGATCTGATTGTGGCTGTGTGCCAATGTGTATACATTCCCAATTGCATGCAAGTGTACAATCTTGGGAGCAGGGTTTAGTAAAAAGTCCTTTTCTGTATGGCGATGTAAGACTTTCCTGATCCCTACTGAGTGAACAACTTTACAAGTTGAAGAGGAGAGATTTATAAGGAAGGAGCAAATTTCTTTTGTAGGATGTCCATTGGAGTAAAGAGATAAAACAGAAAAAAAGCAACATGGTAATAATCACTCCTTGTATCCATTTATAATATATCTCCTTTATCACAAATAACTTAGTCTTTGGAGTTTAAACCAAACCAGACAAAAGGATGTGGAAGGCAGCTACTAGAGGTGGTCCCCAGTGATTCTCATCTACTGTGATTCATACTATGTGTCTTCTCCTTCCCTTTGATTATGAGCTGGACCTGGTCATCACCGCCAACAAATAAAATGTGACACAAGTGATGGTGCCACCTCTAAGATCGTCTATGGCTTCCATCTTGCTTGCACTCACTCGCTAGAAAACCATCTACCATATGTCATGAGACACCCATGTGGGGAGGCCCATGCATAGAATCTTCCATATAATATAGCAAATAATTTTTAGTACTAAAATACTAACAATAAGTTTACAATAAAATCATTTAATTTCGAGACATAATTTTTTTCATTCGTATTTATTTGTTTTGTGTTAATTTTTTCCCCTCTTGCTATTGCAATGAAAGAGACTTTTCATCAAGATCCTAGGGAATTTTCTTGACTCACACCCTGTTCTTTGGGAGGGTCCTTTGTTATGAACTGACCACCCCAGGGGAATAAATGTTAGTAGCACTGGTTGACCAGCATTCAGGCTCCCCATAGTCGTAGATTTGCCTATGACAGAGGAGAACCTTTGCTAGTGAGAGTCATTTGGATCAAAATTTATTATTCCCAAGAAATTACACTTAATTAATTTCACCATCTCATTTTGGAAGGGAAGAAAGTGGCTTTATGGTTAAGAGCCGAGTATTTAGAGTAAAAAAAAAAAATTGCAAGAATCAAATCTTAGTGGTGCTACTTGAGAAGAGTAATCAGACAAGTTGCTTTATTTTTCCAAATCTGAGTTCCTACATTTGAGATGATGAACCTTTTCCATGGGTTGTTGGGGATTAATGGAGATGAGGTAGCTGACAGGTAGTAGCATCTTAACAAGTGATGAAGTGTTTTCACTCCCTCTTCAAACACTGCAACTCACAGTGCACATTAAAAAACAAACAAAAAAACAATGTGCATTTAGAAGTACACAACATCCTAGCCCCTCCCAATCTCCATTCCCTAGAAAAGCAGCAGGATCTACTTTTCTTAAGTTGTGCTACCATGATCACTGAGACTTTGGTGACATGTTACCACCTGTTTACATCTCAGGCCCAAGTGACACATTGCCTGGGTGAAATCCCTCTGTCACTGATGGCATAACTTTCCAAGAAGACTGACCCAATACCTTCAGAGTAATGTTTATTATAAAGTTGTTTAGGCTGAAACATGTCTGATTTTCTGTTTTCTTTGAACACAACATGCAATTATTTACTACTTGTATAAACTAAAAGTCTCAGACCTGTTGGCTCATAACGAGCTTCATGGTGGAGACTCACTCATACATGGCTTCCAACTCTATGCTTCCTGCACTGGGGAAGTTGGAGGCATGGGAATAGATCCTAGCATCTGCAGTAAAGACTTGCTTCTACGAGTTTCCTTAAGATGGTATCTCTCACTGATCCTTGAGCTGCATTTTTCTTTGTTCAGACAGCTGACCAGCAAGCCCTAGTGGTTCTCTGCTTTCCACTCCCAGCTGTGTTCATGCTGAGGAACTGAACTCAAGGAAGTCAGGCTGCCTTAGATTTCATGCTCTTATCTACTAAGCCATCTTGCAGCCCCCACCATTAGGTTTGATTAATTTTGGAAGCAGCAAGATGACATTATACTAATATGGGAGCAATTCGAGTGTTGTCCTAGGAGGGCCTCACAAGATTTTGAACATCATTGTTGATGTTCATGAAAACATAGGAAGTGTCCCTATACAAGGTTAAAGAGGCCATTAGTCCATCACTTGGGTGATTAGGTAAGTGGAGAAAACCATTTCTTCATTCTCCCTCTCATATATTTGAGTGGGAGATGGAAAATTTTGATCTTATAAGCAATTAGGAATAATTATTTATAGTTCTTCATAATTATTTCATTGTGTTTTACATAAAAAGTGTTGACAAATTATATTGTATAAATATTAAAAGATGTCTTCAGATTTTATGTACACTCCCACCATTTTCTTATACTTAAAAATCTTATAGGCAATGAATTAAAAATTCAAACAAGTTAAGGCTGTCAGAAACGCTTCTCGGCCTTTTGGCTAAGATCAAGCGAAGACTGTCAGAGATTAGTTACTGTTTCTCAGAGAGCCACGTGCTGAGCACTATTTAGAAATGTGGTTCCTTTGTCAAGAATATTCAAAGTTCATATGAGCAATATCTAAGGCGTTTCTTTATGAGCATAATATGAATAAACATATATACATGCCTATGTGTGTATCTGGATACACACAGAGAAAGAAAAATATGTAAATATACATATATATGAAATATATATTTCATATAATCTATCTTGGAAGGTTTCATTTCAGGGTGATTTTTAAAAAGTCTTAGCTACACTTGCTTATTTAGTAACCACATATGATTTCTTGCTCCAGAGGGAAATTTGGTTATGAAAACAGCATGAATTGGATGATCTCATTCTGAAATATGGCATAATATCTTCCAGATCCAATCATCTCAGATCTCGTTTGAAATACCAGATGTTGTATATTCTCCACCCCCTTTTGCCTTTGTCTTTAAAGTATCTGGCATGCCGTAACCTCCTTTGGATCAAAGGGTCACCTGAAATGTTGCCAATTTACCTTGCTTTGTGAAATTAGTGATTATGGCAGAATTGATTCCATTCCCACTTACTTTAAAACAAACAAAGGGGAACCAGAGTGTGGGGGTACATCGTGGAAATGTAAATTCATCTTCTGAAGCCCATAGTTAAAGATATTTTGAAAGTTTTGTCTATGACTAGTGTTTCAGGATAAATATTACAGGGTCGATTTGATTTTTTTTTTCAGGGGTCCTTGATAGGCATTTTCAAAGCCTAACTGTGACTTCTCCAAATATAGTTTTTCCAGAGGACCTGTTTTCTTGGGCAGTGAAAAAAATATGCCATATCTTTTTATTGACATTGACCAGAAAGAATGTGTTATTAAAATCATATGAAGTAGACAAGTTTGGAACTGGTATGTTTAAGAAAACCATGTTTTTGGCATCAAGTGTTGACTCTGCAAGGAATACCACCTCACACTGCGGGTAAAGTAATCACATACAATAGAACTAGATGTGTCACTCCCAGCTGGAGTCTTTTTGCTTCTTATATGAAATTTGTAGACTTTCTCCAAACTGGCCAAATGCTGCTGACTGACAAGAGCCACTACTAATACACTACCTTTCTGAAATGATCATTTTCTGTTGAGCAGAAACAGAAAACTTTGATCATGTTGAAGAATAGCTAACCCTAAGTAAGATAGAGTTATCTGATATATATTTTGCAATCAACCATCTTAGAATTAAAAAAAATTTCAAGGCAGAACTGGGTAGATAGCTCAGAGAGGTAGGAGTACTTGCCACCTAAGGGCTTAAACTTCCCAGCACCCACATAAACAGCTGGGCATGACCATGCATACCTGTAATACTAGTGCTGCAGGTACAGAGAGCAGAGAATTTCTAGGGCTCACTGGTCAGCTAGTCTGTCAGAAAAATAGCAACTCTGGGTTCAGTTAGAGACTGTCTGAAGGCAGCAAGCAGGTGGGCTGTAGAGGAGGACACCTGGCACTTCTGTAGCCTCTACATGTTCATGTGCAGGGCACACATATCTGCACACACAGGTGCATATACCACACACATGCCAAAACACCATATAGAGTCACTCTAACTCAGTTCCTTCACTGTCTGAATGAAGCCTAGAGAAGAAAAATGACTGAGTCACTGAACACATGTGTTGTCAGCTCTGGACCATATCAGTTTTTCTGATTCTCCTTTAGTGGTTTTTCTACATTTTCACAGTTCTGTTTTATGAGTTCTCTGATACTCATAACTGTATAATTTTCATCATTTCCTTAGTACCTGCATAGCTCATTCTTGCAATACACATGCACACAAGCTTGCACACACACACACACACACACACACACACACACACACACACACACACACCTTAGGGTTCATAATGGTCTAAGGAACTGAATGTCACTTTCTCACCTGCCAGTCTGTCTTAGTGGACATGGAACAGTGTTCTCCCCTCCTCTTCTGCATACCCCTGCATGCACCTTCTCTCTTCCTCACTAAGAATCCTCAAGCACTGACAACTGGATAGAACCTAGCCTGGAGGATGTTGATATCCAAGAATAATAGGAATTTCCCTTGAAGAAAGGCAAGCATTGTTTATTAAGTGAGGCTGAGGTTAAAGAAAAAGAAGGGAGTATAAGAATTCTGGATCCTGTGTTTCAGGGAATTCCAAAGAAAGTGAAGAAGGGAAGGAAAATGGTAGAACCATTAGAACATATAGGGTGGAGTTTTTTTTTTTTTTTTTTTTTTTTAGCTGAGACTAAGAAGAATTGGGAATCCCAGGTCCTCTGTTGCTATGCCAAACAAGATTTTGAGAAACTACAGGAGCAGTTCTGACTCTGAAACTCACTTTTGTACCGAGTAGCATTGCTCTGTCCACCTTGATCTGATACTTGTTTGACTTAGGAGGGGGATGATCAGGCTTCTCTCACACCTGGAGAGATGTATTTCCCCCTAGGTAATGTATGGTATATATTGGATATTACATCTGTGCTCCAGAGTGCTATCAGTCTGGAAGCAGGCACGTCCGCTGAACAGGGAAAGAAAGGGTCAATCACATATCTCTTTTGTTAGAGTAGCATTGTCCTTTCTTTGTCCTAATAGAAATTGAACTAGAGAATTACATTGTAGAAGTTTTTACCCCATAATATGACAGAAGATATATATCTTCAACTGAATGTCCTTGAGGTTTAAGCTTTATAGTACAGCCTTGTAGCTATAAAGAATTTTATAGGAAAATAGGTACACTGCCAATCTGAAGCTCTCTGATTGCTTTTTCTTCCAACAATGGTTTTGAAAACCAAGTGTGTTTGCTCTTAATGGGGACTGCTTCCCTTGGGTAATAGTAGGTGAGAGGAGAGGGTATTTAATATGGCCTCTTTCTACTTTCTTTCATTTGTTCTCTGTTTATGACTTTTTCATTTCCCTCCTGTCTAAGCACAGGAGAAGACAACAGTGTGCTAGGAAAGGTCTAGATTAGCCACTTTCTCAAAGGAGTCACAGCAGTGCAGGAAGGACCCTGTGGAGGGTCTGATGGCCTCCATGCAGACCAGGAAGGGACCCTGGGGCTTCGAGGGAGCTTACAGAACCATTTTCTCATATTTTTCTACTTTTCTCCAAGCTGCAGCAGAGACTCCTGGTAGCCCTGAAAGTCTCCCCGTGTTAGGCAAAGACAGGTTAGGCTCCCACCCTCCCCTGTGTTGTTCACATTGCTGTGGCTGTTCTCTAGGGCATCCTCCTGACCAATCTCCTGCCTTCTCATGATGTCTTCCCCTCTCATAAACCTGGTAGCCCCAGGCATTAATGAATGCTTGCTTCATGGTGGGTATTTTCTTCCTTACAAATAGGAAAAGGAAAACCAAACACCCTGCCTGCTCCCCACTTGTTTCCTTCCCAACTGGCTTTGCATGTGGAGTTCCCTCACTTGAATATACTTTCTTCCCTTTGCTCATGCCTTCTATCTCAATCCAAGCATCTTTTGTTCAGAAAGGTTTCCCAGCCTCCAGCCTCCCTAACTGACTCAGGCCTTGGCTGTATCAGGCTATTGGCAAGTCAACTCTACTTAGAACCTTAGAACCAAACACAATTTTAGGTCTCCTTTGCCTTGACTGGCTGAGCATCCAGGATCAAAAAACTCTCTCCTCTGAAGTTTAGTTTATCTTTCATATGAGGGGGATGCCTAGTCCTGGTCAAAGAAAAACTGGGGGGAGGGGCACTTAGAATAGTAGATCCTCATTTAGTACTGCAGGTTCTAGTAATTCTAGTAGCTTGATTCCTATTACAAGAAGCTTAAAAAATGGTTTAGAAAAAAAGCAACATGCTCTTTGTAAGGTCATCTTAGTAGTAAGTTATACTGAGGTGTAGGTGCAAAACTTTCCTGACTAATCAGAGTTCTTTCTAGCAAAATTTTCATGTTGAGACCAGAAATGGAGAAGGAGATGGCATTGCTCCAGTATGTCAGTGATGTTTATTAAGTCCTGTATTATTCAGACCAGGCAACTCAGATTTAATGGCAGAAGAATTTGTGTAGGCAGACATTTTTCAAGAGAAAAAAAGTAAGCCAACTTTTTTCTCATTATTTATAGCCTAAGCCAGTGTGTGTACACGCTCTATACTTGTTTATGCAAGGTCTGTGTCACAAGATAAAATGTCTTTCTTATTGTAAAGTATATATAAAAGTTTAAAAGCCACTGGACAAAGCTGAGTAATATTGCTATGTGAGTAAAGCACATGACGTAAATCTTAATTTTCATCTGTGATTAGAGCTTATAAGGAAGCATTGAAGTCTGCTTCCAATAAGCAAATCCACATCCAAACCGATTCAGGATCAACAGTGGTACTGTAAGGAAAGCTTGAATCAAGTGGAAAAGCGGATTTGCTCTTCATTTTACTATGAACCTTATAACAAAGGAAATTTATGCTCCTTAGAAAAGACCAGAAAACTCAAATTACTAGCTTCCTTTCTCGTTTCACTTACTGTATTTTGTACCATGAACTGTGATCATCAGTGACAAGAAACAATTTGATTCTGAAGAAAATACAACCCAGTTTAGTGTTGATGTTCAGTATGTAGTTTGGAGAAAGTCAGTTCTTTTGAAAATTGGTAAGAGGGCGGAAGTTTATTTATTTCTGGACTGACCATTTTACTTTAGAGAGTAGATTGTGATGGTCTGACATAAAAATAACATGGTTTTCCCAAGCAACTAAGTAGAGCAGCTGGTTTTTACTTTACCGTTTATTATGGTAAGAAGATGTGGTTGTTTTCTTTAGAAAAAAAGAATGGGCTTCATTTAAACGTGGGGTTTGTCAGATGGGGTAATGATAAACACAATCTGGTAAAAGTACAAAGGTCTATAGGTTAGTGGGCCTGGTGGCGCAAGCCTGAAATGTCAGCTACTTGGGAGGCTAGGAGAGGAGGATTACAAGTTGAGGGCCCGCCTGGGTTACAGAGGGAGTTCAAAACCAGCCTGGGCGTCACAAAAAGTACAAGTGTTGCTTGGGAAATAGCTCAGGGCCACAGTGCTTGATTGATAGTATATCTCCATCCTTGCCTGCTGCACCAAGAGCATCTAGGATTTATTGGACTTGAGGTCCTACTTCAGGCCCCAGCTGGTAACCAGTTTGCCAGTGACTGATGTGATACTTCAGATAATGGAGTGATTTGTAGTGGTGATGCAAAGCCTGCTGATCCTGTTCACTCTTGACTGGTTGGATAGGGGAGCTTTTGTGCCCTGTGTGACCCTGATCTGTCTTCACCCCATCCCTGCTGCTTGTTAGAGCATAGCTCAGCAAGCTACCAAAAATGCTCAGTATTGCTTAGTATAAAAAGAAAAGAATGAGTTCCCACAGTTAAGACTATAACGCAGCCCCTACCCCAACCCTGTGCGCGAGAGCACAGGCCCTGCAGTCCCAAATCTCTGTTTATTGACACTTGGATCTTTCTGGGCTTCAATTAAGTCATCTCTAAAATGGAGAATAATATTGTCTGCTTTATAAACATTTTATAAAGTTTTGGTAAGATTTAACAGGATGATAACCTGCTACTTGTAGCATCCAATCCATGTTCGTGGTTGCAGAAACATTTTAATTATGATTCCTAAAATGTCATGCATTCCTCGTCTGCTACAGAATGTCATCTGGGGCCAGCCTCCTTTCTAAGTTCTGTTCTTTGAGTGCTCCTTGTACTTAACATAACCAGGGCAGGTAGTAGTCAGAGCCATAAAGTAAGCTTTCATGACTCGCTGTGTTTCTAGTCTTCCAGAAAGCAGTGTGTGAGGTTAAGTATGTCAAACAGTATGCAGAGCTGCCATCAACATACCTAGGTGTTATCACTTCTATGCGGGACTCATAGAAGATTTGTTTCAAAGTTATGTCAACAGGAGTGTTAAGTGGCGTTAAAAGTACAATTTATTGAATTTTAAAAAATTTAAATCCTTACTATAGATCCACGTTTTTTCCTAACAGATGGGCTTAGGTCATGAACAAGGATTTGGAGCCCCCTGCCTCAAATGCAAAGAAAACTGTGAAGGATTTGAACTGCACTTCTGGAGGTAATGTTTTGAGAACTACAGCATCATCCATCGCTTACACTCTGCCAGTAATTCCTTGGACATCGCACTCCCTTACAAGCTTTCAGGCCAGCTGCTTAGTTGCAGTTCTGCATTTTCTAAGAAATGAATAAAACGTAAAGCTATTCTGTCTTGCTATCACCGAGTTTACAGAGCAGTTGTTTATTACCTATTAGATTTCTTATGAGCCCAGAAACACTGACTATGCCTTTTCTGAGTGGGAAAGAAGTTGTGATGACCTTCCAGGACTGTTTACTAATTTGTTATCTTGACACTTGCTGACTTTCCACATCTCATGTGCATTTCAGTAAACAATAAATAAAAATACATTTTTATCAAGTTAGGAAATGACATTGGACTTAGGTGTCTTCAGAATTTCTCAGCAGCAAATATATTACTGAAAAACATGTAAGAACTTGGAATTTTTTAAGAATAAAATTAATTGATTGCCAGTGTGCTGGTTTGAATGATGTGCTTGTCACTGCCAAGTAAGTGTGAGTGCATGGAAATGTCAATTTTGGTTAGGTATCCTTTGATGCTCTTTAAAATAATAGTAGCATGTAAATTTAAAATCAGTCTTTGGGAGTCTGTTCTTATGATGAACATCAATTCTTTCACATGCCTACTCAAAATTAGAATTAGCACTTTGTTGTTAGAAGAAAAGAGAGATCAATTATGCACTGTTTGGGTGGTGGCTGCCTCTTTAACAGTGACATCTGACAGCTACTTCTGAGGCTCTACAGGCTTCCATGGGAAAGTCTAGAACAATTTTATCAGCCACTGAGGCTACACGTGTAATAAGATAAAGGAAAATATAAAATCTAACATTATCCCTTTCCTTGAAAGCTAACATGTTTAATAAATCTTAAGAAACAGAGACAAATAGTTCAAAAAGTGAGGATACTAGAAATCTCACTGTTTCCAGGAATAATGATTTTGTTCATTACTTTTGTTTCTTTCCAGAAGCTTAGAATTTTCCAGTTTTTTTTTTTAAATTATAGGCTAAAATAGGTGTACAGGACAGCCTTCTCATGACATATGGTATGCCTTTCAGGTTCTGAAAAAGGTGGTAGTGCCAACTACAAAATAGTTCTGTGGGTTACAATATGCTGATACCCAGCCTCTACAGATACCAAAATCCAGATGCTCAGATCCAGATGGGTCTTACATACAATTACAGTGTTTTCATGCAACCTGCCCACGTACACCTAATGTGATGTGATTCTATGTGAATAGTTATACTATGTTTTGGGGAAAATAATGACAATTTTTAAGTCTATACTTTTCTGGTGCAGGTGCAAGTTTTGTTTTTAATATTTTCAATTTGTGATTTAAGCCATGGGCCAGGAACCCAAGAACTATCTGTGACACTTAACCTCCTACAGCCAGTTGACTCTGCAGAGGGATGCAGTGCCCCCTGCTGGGCACAGTGTTTTTAATCTTAAAATCTTTGTAGCTCAACCAAGCAATTGCTAAAACTATTTCGAGTTTTAAAGCTCGTTTTTAAGAGATAATCTTTTTTTCTCTTAAAGCAGGTTAGGATTTGTTTTGTACATATTATTTTCCTATTGCATAAAATTATTACTATTGTAAAATATAATATTTTTAGATTTTAAAAAAGTCTGCCAGGCAAGAGCAGATCTCCCCAGCATGAAATCTCCTTTTAATTTTTGCTTTATCACACAGATTCATTTAGTAAGCTGGGTATAATTTGAGTGTATAAGAACCATAAATACTAGAGCTGTAGCCTCCAGCCTGCCTGGTGTTTACATATTCTATCCAGATATTTCTTAGTTCTGTCATCTTCCTGGCAAGAGTCCAGACCCATTCCTCTGTTAGAATTCTTGATCATTCCCTGACTCTTACCACAACTACAAAACCAGAGGCAGATGCCACTGAACTCCTGGTGAAGTTTTTCAGTCCAGTCTTTAAAATAGTCTGGACAAGTAGACCTGGGTGTGAGGAAGAGTACAGTTGTAAACCAAGTGGTCCTGGCCACTTAGCGCCTCCTCCTCCATCTTTGTAGTGATCCTTGACTTCTAGCCTCACAGGCATGTTTAGAAACTGAGTTGAATTGTTCTCCACCTCTTTACCATATAATCATAGAATAGTATGTGCTATAAGATGGGTTATTGATCTATCATTATACACTTCCTGGTCACTGAACACTAGTTCTCACTCTAATTATTCCTTCAGTCAGCCCCTGGCCTTTGGGTGATTGTCATAGCCAGCCACATGCTGCTGGGATAACCCTCCAAACCAGGCACAGTTTATGGGAGGAAAAGATTTATTGAAGCTATTGATCCAGGGGAAGTTCCATAATGGCAAAAGAGGCCAGCCCTCTTTCACAGGTTCAAATGAGAGAGAGAGAGAGAGAGAGAGAGAGAGAGAGAGAGAGAGAGAGAGAGAGAGAGAGAGAGAGAGAGAGGAGAGAGAGAGAGAGACCATCACCAATACCACATACTAACCAGCAAAAACAGGTGGAGGAAGAGAGATTTCCCCTTTATATAGAGTTGGGACAGGGTCTTGAAATCCTTCCCCAGACTTGTTGACTCCATGAATCTCTGGAATTTTCCTTCCTACACTGCCCTTCCTGAATGGAAAGTTTGGTTCTAGCTTTCTTACATCCTGCCCCTACTAAGAGGGCTGCCATCCTATAAACAACCTCAGTGACCCACCCAAGATTACTAAAAAGGTCAAGTTGACAACAAAACCTAGCTATTACAGTGATAGACCTCAGCATTTGAGGTCTGCTTGCTTTCTAGCCTCTCCCACTTTCCTTTGAAGTGTAGTGTGTGGCAACTACTTGGCCTATGCTATTCCCTGAAATTCTCAGAATATCTTATCCCACCAGGAAACAATAGTCTCAGCTCAACCACTACTATTAGAACTATTTCTTAGCCACCGTGTTAGGCAATTTGGGCTGCCATATTAAAATGCCATAGACTCTTCTTTAACATGGTTTTATTTTTTCACTACTCCAGAGACTGTAAAGTCTAAGTTTATCCTCTTGCTGGGTTGTAGACAGCCATCTTCTTTCTGTGTACCCTCCCAGCTTTCTTTTGTGTGCCAGCCTGTACATATGTGTGTGTGTGCATGTAGGCATGCATTTAGAGAGAAATTGAGACCATCCTTTTCTTATACCAGGCTTCTGTCCTTGTCAGATTATGACCTTACTCTGAGAACTCACAGAGCCAACCCCATTAGGACATGAGCATAAAAATGTGCGGGGCACAGTTTGTTCTCTTATATCTCCTTCCCTGGTTCCCAAGTTAGAGATCCTTTCCCCTATGCACTTATAGAAACTATGAAACGACTACCCTAGGCTCTTTATCTTGCTGAGGCCCTGCTGGTTATTCCTATTGACTGAGAAGAACAAGGGATAGTCAGCTCCCTAGGCATGGGTGGGGCATGTATCTAGAAAGAGGAATGTAAGATACCTTGAGGATTTGTCACAATGGCTTTACTCATTTATGTGAGTTTCGAGTAGAACTTATAATTTAGCTAGTCAAATCTCAGTTTATAAATCAAATAGCTAAAACCCAAAATTGTTAAAATGACTATGCTGATTTTGATGAGAAATATGATTCATGAACAGTTTCTATGTCACACACCAGCAAGCACTTGTAATAGTTTTCTGTTGTGACATTACAAAGGACTACCATATGAGCAGGTGTTGTAGTCAGCTTTCTTGTTGCTGCGCAGATAGAACCCAAGCAAAGGCGGCTTGTGGAGGAATGGGTTTATTTGGCTTATGGACTCCAGGGGAGACTCCATCCTGGCAGGGAAAACAATGGCATGAGCAGAGGGCTGGACATCACCTCTGCCACAGCACTGCAAACAGCGGCAGGAAGGTGTGCCAAATACTAGCAAGGGGAAGCTGGCTTATAACCCCATAAGCCTGCCCCCAACAACACAGCTGCATCGAGGTTGTAAAACCCAAACTGCCATTAGCTGAGGGTCGATCTATCAGAACACATTCAATTGTTTGTGGGGGACACCTGTATCAAACCATGACAGTCCGCCCCTGGCCCCACAAACTAATAATCATACATGATGTAAATACAATGCATTCAGCTCAACTTTTTAAAAAATATTTTATTCATTTTCAGAGAGAGAGAGAGAGAGAGAGCACCAGGGTCACCACCTTGTGGGTCTGGCTTATGTGGGACCTGGGAAATTGAACCCAGGGCCTTAGGCACTGGAGGCAAGTGCCTTAACCGCTGAGCCATCTCTCCAGTCCTCAGCTCAACTCTTAAGTCCCCACAGCTTTCAACTGAGCCATAATACCAAAAATAAACCCGTAATGGCACAGAACATTCACAATGCAAAACATGAGGCACAGCAAAAACAGATTGACCAATACAAGATTTTAAACAAACAGGGCACCATCAATCTCTAACTCCAAGTTCAATGATTCTAACCAATAACACAAGTCTCTTGGAG